>JAVQIZ010115849.1:12500-22439 GCA_036023535.2 Galaxias brevipinnis
CCCACACTCCACGGCTTTATGTGCACCGCCATAAAAACGCCGCTTTACAAGCGTCTTTCAGCCGCTTCTATGAGCTCACTGACAGGAGGACACACAGAAGCGCAGAAACGCACACACACACACACACACACACACACACACACACAGACAGACACACTTGGACGATGTGCCAGACTCCAGCGTGGCTGGCAAGCCATGGAAAATAGTGGAGCGTCACACGCTGCCAGGCGGCGTCAGCGCTTTTTCACCACCGTGTCTCTCTCTCTCTCTCTCTCTCTCTCTCTGTCTCTCTCTCTTGAAAAGAGACTGTTTTAGCGCCGAAAGAAAACCGCGGGATGCCAGGCAGAAAAGGGATTTTCGAGCGCTTCCCTCTCTCACCCTCTGCGGAGGAGAAAAAGAAAGAGAGAAATACTTACACTAAGCTACTTTTGCAGAGAAAGAAAGCTTAGAGTCAGTCATGCATCTAATTCACCTGTCACCCGGTAATTAATTTGCTCTGATAATCTGCTATTGCAGGTGACAGTGTCTAACACATAATATTATCTGATATAATACTTTACCCTCACTGATATGACGGTGGTGCTTGGGTGCGGTTGACGGGGGTGGGTGGGTGGGGCTATCTAATTGAATTCCCAAAAGGAAAAATGCATTATGAAATTGATCTAAACAAATCCCACTTTGAGGAGATTGAGTATTTTTTGCAGCTTACGGTGCCTCCTCTCCCTCATCTCATGTGAGTCTAACAACTCACGCACACACACACACACACACACACGCACACGCACACACACACGCACGCACACACACACACACACACACACACACACGCACACGCATGGAGGGAAAAAAGAACTCCAGCTTACACTTTGAGTCAGTAAAAGTCGACTCTGAAAGCGTTATTATAAACCATAGGATGCACTTAAGGTTCGCTTGCTCCTTTCGTTGGAGGTCATTCGGTCAGGGCAAGGTAACTTAGAGTTGTTCGATGGTCAGGTTGTGCGGACAAGTTTAGTCTGACGACGAGGGACAGGACTGCATGGAAGAGTGGGCGGCAACGCCTTTGAGACGTTGTGAGAGATTGACCAGTAGCTAAAGGGAGCAGTTGATTGCAGATGATTTTTGTAACGGTGCACTGAACTGTTATTCAGTCAAAGTGTAGATTACTTATCCACACAGTGCCATGGGCTGTTTACGAGAATGCACACGCTGTGTTCCTTGTTTACTCAGGGTCCATTTCTTGACGTATATCATATCTGACCAGACCCGTGTCAGAACTGTGCAACAATGCAGCGTTCACAACCATTTGTAGGATGCATCAACAAATGCATCAAATCCAGATGGTTCAAACCTGTTGCTTTAGAGACAGTAAAATATTGCTGGTTCAAATGACTTCGCTGGCGCTCATTACTACTTTACTTTCCTCTCCTCTACCCCACTCTCCTCCATCATATTTCAATGGATTGTGAATGAAGATAATCAGTCCGTCTCATCCACCTTTCCGTTGTGCTGCTCCCTGGGCAGTCTCCTACTACACGTGTTCCTGGGTAGGCCTCCAGCTGCGGGAATGCCGTGAGGGTCTCCCGAGTCTCCCTGTTGGCCCGGAGCCAAAGTGCATCTCCCCGCGTTGGCACTAAGGACAACTGCGTGCACTCAGCAGCGTCTAATTAGCCCCGCCGCTCAGACGTGCACGGCTGATTTTAATAGGCGTGCACTATTCCAACAGCAATTTTCTCTGAGCGACTGCACACGCCCACCCAACAAACCTCACAGTGCACTCGGTTCGCCACGCAGCGCAACATCCACTCGCAAAATGAGTCACTTTCCTGATGTACTTGTAATGCTTGTCCGGGGCAAACAAAGCGATTGTTTGCACTGGCTGACGCCAGAACACGCTCCGGGCCCCGTGCAGAGAGCTGGGAAACACACAGTGTTTAGCCTCTGCGCGAGATGGAAGCTGTGAAAGATAGTGACGTACTGCTTAACTCCGTTACAACGCGCTCCACTGAGTCAGTGACATGGTGGCCCTGCCCAGTGATGTGGGAAATGCAGTGTTAACTAGACAGGCAGCCTCCCCACCCAAAGCATCAACCAATAAAGCATTAGTGCGTTTCAGACGTCGCCATTCTCCGGGACTGAAAAGCATTTAGCGCCCCCTCAACTGTCAACAGTCTGGCTCCAACACGTTTACGAGCGTACTAAACTGAACTGGATTGAGCTTTTTTTTTTCTTCTCTTTTGAAAAAAGACGGGCGAGGATTGAACGCCTTAAGCTCTCCTATCCCGACTCCTCCTATCGGCTCGCCATCCCGACTCCTCCTATTGGCTCTCCGCGGCGAGAGGACACCTTCATTCATTACGCTGTCACATTGATCTAACTTATAAAGGTCACCTCCCATTCAAGTTGAGCGACGCGGCCACCCGCTAACAGTGCCCCCCCCCCTCTCTCCCTCTCTCGCAGCGTGAAGAGCCCTCGTAACTCATCTCCATGGCGGAGGCCGCCGCGCACGCAGATTCGGCGGCGGTATGAAAGGGCAACTGTTTGCCAGCGGGCATCATTTTCATGGAGGTCCTTTTTGTTTCCGCGGTGGCTTTCGACGTCGGGCAGCGCTCACGAAGGAAGTTTAGAGGGTGGGGGGGGAAGAGGGGACATAGTTCTGGAGGTTGTTGGCGGCGCAGCGTAACGATGGTCGTTAGTGAAGTAGCTGGAGTGGGGTTTTTACTGTGTTTGTTTATGGACCCGGTGTAGGAGTGGCGCAACAGGTGATCCGCTGAGCCGAACGTGGAGCTAAAGATCAGAGTCTCTCCAGTCTGTGTGCTGCTGCCGGCCGTGTGGCGGCGTATTGTCGCGCACACCAACGTGCCATGTCAGTGGGGAGGTCTATTCAAAAGGCTGAGCCCACGTCCGTGTGATGTCAGTAGATGCTCGACGCGGACAAAGAAAAGGCCGCCGTCCCAACCCCAGCTGCCCCCTGGGTCAATCCCCCCAGACGAGGCCTGGTGGAGGGTCGCAGCAAAAAAAAAAGGGGGGTGAAATTTGTTGAAACTTTCTTCCTGCTTCCCTTCCTCTTCCTCACTCACCCCCCCCCTCTCATTCTCGCCGATAAGGAGTTACATAAACCCCCCACCCCCCTCCCTCCATGCATCCCAGGACTAGATAGAGAGACTCTGTGGAGTATTAAAAAGGGAAAACTATGTCCCATAATCACCCGCATAAATCATCAAGCCCCGGGAGCTAGCAAAGTAAATACACAACACGCCGGAATTAATGAGACATCCAGACCAACTATAGGTGTGAAACATCTCCCATGGTACGTTTGTGGGCAGAAACAGGCCCAAAAAAAAGACCAGAGTCTACCTCTCTCCTACCTCTCTCCCTCGGGCACTTCAGCTTCTGAGGTAAATATGACGCAGCAGAAGTGTAATTGCACCATCCATCAAAAGGAGATCTTTGCAGCCTCCCTGGCTGGGATGCGAAATTAAATGTACGTAAGTGAGTATAATTTATAGGTGGCGGGGCCGGGACGGGGGAGCGGGGACGTGCCGGAGAGTGGCACGTCGGTCGTGGAGCGGGGGGGATCAAACAGAGGAGAGTCTGTCTCTGAGGAGTGGGACTGGGGGGAGCAGTGTTGTGACACCCTGTAATCGAGGCCCTGTTTCAGCCCCACGCCGGAGAGGGGTGGCTGTTGTCACAGGAGATCCCTTTGGTGTTTTCATTTCATTGCAGCTCCTTTGGCACACGTGCCGAGGCACAGGGGCACAGACACCCGCACACGGAGGCCTACATGAGGCCTTGCCTCGAGAAGCCAGCATGGGATGTCCACCACCACCATCACAGGCCACACAGAGAGATAAAAGAGAGAGGGAGTGAGAGAGGCAGAGTGAGACACCAAGATAAGAAAAGAGAAGGTGGCCTGGTTCTAATAAGGCGGGTTTATTGCAACAATTTTTAGACTGTACTTTTCTGTACCTTACATTGTCTGGTTGAGATGGAAAAGCCTTAGAAAACACTACATTTACTATCACTTACACTTACTAGTTCCATCACCAAGATCTTCCTTGATATCTGTTGCCATTTTGTGTGTGTGTGTGTGTGTGTGTGTGTGTGTGTGCTCTTCTTCCTCCCCCAGGCCAGCAGCAGGGTTCGCCCTCCTATCAGAACAACACTCAGTCCACAGTCCGTGTAGGAGGCTATCACAAAAGGACAGAGAGAAGAACTCCAGCAGAAGTCAAAATTATGTCTGCATCCATGACTCAATGTACCCGATTCCCTTTACCTCTCACTCGCAAAGTAACGCTGTCGTTTCAGACAGCACTGGCATCTGGATTATCATTTCAAAAGCATACAGCACATTCTTATCCTTCAATTTCCCTTTCTCCCTCTGCCCCCCCACCACCACCACCACCACACATACACCCACATATAGCCTTTATAATACAAAGTCATACACACACACACACACCCTTAACACATATACACACACACACTAGCAGCCTTAAACAGAAGCTGACTCTCAGGGCATTTCCAGCGCTCTTGACAGTCATCCAGCTAAGCGCGCCAAAAAATATGTCGAGTCACTGCTTTTCCATGCATCCCAACGATGGACAGGGCTGGATTAACTAGCGGCTGTGATTTTCCCAAGTTCAGCACTTCATAATACCCCCGTCGATTCACATGGAAAACAGGTCCCGAGGGACGTGACTAATATCGGCCTGTGAAATTCTCCTGGCAAATCAAGACAACGGCGTAATGGAGAAAAAGTCAAAAATTACAATTGATTGTAGCAGTGAATGGGTTTGTATTTTTTAGTCAAGGACGATGATGGCTGAAAAGAGAAGGCTTGCTCACGGAGTCAGAAAAACAAGATACAAATTAGAGCATTGTGTCAGAGGCTTGCCATGGCGACACCTCCGTGGAACATTGTCCTTTTGTGAAGGTCCCAATGAGAGACGATTTGTGTGTGGGTGAGAATAATAGAGAAAGTCTATGTGTGACTGTGTGTGTGTGTGTGTCTGTGGGTGACTGTGTGTGTGTGTGTGTGTGTGTGACTGTGTGTGTGTGTGTGTGTGTGTGTGTATGTGACGGGCGGAAGATGGAGCATTTCTTTGATCCCACTCTTTTGCATCCCCCCCAGGCACTGGCTTAAAGGCATTCTGCTCTATCCCTGCTATAGGATCCTTTCTGATGCTCTAACAGCATCAAGGCTGCACTCGCGTGTCACCGCCTCTTTCTTAACACCGCTGCATGTTTTCAGTCCCGGCGTCGGCAGCGCAGGAGGAAACGCACGGCAGCGCAACGCAGTAAAACTCCTTTCGTTTTGATCGAATGCATTTTTTATGGCCGCTTTATGGGAGGACCGGACACGCTCCATTTTGCCATTTCGCTCAGATGAGCTCCTTTGTTTGTCACGCCGGCGTGCACACCACAGAAACCAATCAGAGGCCAGGCGCCTCGGCCCTAATAGGAATGCAAAGCGAGAGCCGCACTCCCGTTTTCATCCCAGATTGCCAGCAGTAGACACCGGAGGGAGGGAGGGAGGGAGGATAGGGGCAGTGGCCGCGGGGAGCGAGTGTGTGATTACACCGAGGGGCTCCTTCCAGAGGCAGCTGTCCTATCTCTTTAGAGCCCGAGGAGGCGACGGGGCTAATGGCTGTGGGCTGACAACAGGCTGCGCGCTCTGCTATTAGCTGGGCCTCTTCTAGCCTCTTCGGTGGGCTAAGTGAGCGCACGAGCATTACCGCCGCGCCACCGTTGAGCGCGAAAAAAGAAGGGGAAAAAAAAGAAGCAGAGAGACAATCTTATCGTCCTCCTCCATATGCTTTTGTCCACGCTCCTCTCTTTCTTCTCTCTCTCGCTCTTTCTTCTCTCTCTCTCTTCTCTATCTCCCTCTCTCTCTCTCTCTCTCTCTCTCTCTCTCTCTCTCTCTCTCTCTCTCTCTGCGTCTGATGGGCTGCACGTTTGATGAGCTGGACTTCTCGGGATAATTGGCTGCGGATAGCAGCTCGTCGGCGATTCGTCTCGGCTGCCATTTGCTACCGCGTCGCTCGGATGTCCGTCCTATGTACCCCTCCTCCTGTCATCATCGACGACGTCTCTCACAAACGTTTCTTTTACTTGATCAATTAGTCACATTTAATAACACGTTTATCCGCCGTTCCTTTGGGTTCCTATATTGGTGCTAGAAAAACAGGCCACAATGGGAAAATGACCCAAAACAAACAGGATTCTTCCTTGTAGTGGTTGGCTCTATTACAACTACAACCAACTAATGACTATTTCAGTGATGTTGAAATAGAAAGAGTGTATGAAAATACATTTCTGGGTGTGAGAATTGATTACGAATTATGTTGGAAACCACTGCTAAATAAAAACTATTGCAACATTCTGTAAAACTAAAGATATTGAATCAGACCTGTATTGTTCTCTCATAGTTCCATACATTACCTAATGTTTGGAGGTATGGGGAAACATACAACATCTATACTAATCACATTTTCACACATCTTTTTCTCTTGGTATTGTTTGTTTTCCCTTATAATTGAATGTCTTATTGTTATTTATTTCTACGTGAATGTTGGACGGTAATAAATAGCTCCAGCTAGTACATGTCAAATACTGCTTGATTTCCACAGGCGCACATCTCCTGTAGCAGCCCTGCTCCGGTTGCTAAGAGAACTGCCGCCGTAACAACTAAATCCTTTGATCCGGCAATAAGTTGCCACGAGTAAAGTGGCGTCCTTTGAATAAACTTTGCGGGGGCAAGGGCCAGTGCTTACTGACTGAACGATGGGAAATGGGAGCTGAGAGTACAATCTGAAGGCCACTGGCTACCATTAGGAGAAGGCACCATGCTCAGTGGCTAGGTCTCCCCTTTGACGACACTGCCCCGGGGCCCGTCCGTCACAGTGAGGGGGGGTTCTGTCCTGCTCACCATCCTCCCCTATCTCTCAATCCTTCAAGCCTCTCTCTTTTCTTGTGCATCCTCAGATATTCATGGCCCAGCGACAGGGCCTCTGTTGGAATATCTAAACAGGATGCTCCAGACAGAGGGAGACAGTCCTGGCAAAAAAGGTTTAGGCAGTTGTCTCTCAAATATGCTGTTTATTTTTTTCTTGGCAATTTCTTTACCCTCTCTCTCTCTCTCTCTCTCTCTCTCCTTTCCCCTCCATTCACTAAGCCAAGGACCTTTGCTAAGGATACAGGGCAAGACGCAGCAAACCAAGCGAACACATTTCCAACAGAGTTGTGTGTTTTTTTTCAACATAATGTTTACCCAGTACTGTGAAATGAGTGTTGCGGTTTGCTTCACAAGTGGCCATGTCTGTTCGTCTTTGAATTCATTTGAGGCTGTATGTAATTTGCCAGACTGGGACTGCTCATGTGTTAAAAGAACACAGGACCTCACATACACACGCGCAGACACCAAATTGCCCTTACGCAACGCTCTGAGAAAAAAAATAGGAAAAAGATCTAACATTAAATGAGTGGGGCTTGGCGAAACGGCTCCTGTTAGGCAGCCGGGGGCTGATGCGGGGTGTCAGCTCGTGTTCGAGGTCACGCTCGTGTCACCTCAACACTCTAATGAGGCCAAGGCCAGGGAGCAGGCACAGACACAGCCCAGAGTCTGAGAGCTACCCGTCTACACAGCCCAGAGTCTGAGAGCCACCCAGCTGCACAGTGGGAGAGCGCCGCAGCCCCAAAGGAGAGGCGTAAAGAGGAAAAGAAGGAAAGAACGGAGGGGAGAGGAAAGAAGCTGTGACGGCGGCCCCTGCAAAAAACAAACCCCCTCCCGCCCCGACGCCTCGGCCCCAGAGAGGTGTGCTTGTACCTGGCCGGGGGTCGACCAGACAAGGGGGGCAGGCACACGGTCGACCGAGCACAGCGGGGCCCACCCTGCCAGGGGAGGGAGGGACTGTCTGGCTCTACCCCACTCTGCGCCGGGCCAGACTGAAGGCTAGCGCTGCGTGTGAGTGAGACGCCTGACAGGATGACAGGTGCAAGTGGGGGAAAACAAACCCCCACGGAGCGAGCAGTGCCGCCCCGGCTAGCCGACCCAGCCCTCCCCCCAGCGCGGAGGGGGAGCCGGCGAGGGGGCGGCTTGTCTTTCCGTAGACTCCCGCGAGGGGGTGGGGGGGACGGAGACGCATGCCAAAGCCCCCCCTCCCCCCCCCCTCCCCTGCCAGGTCACCCACGTATCCCACCTCCACACCTAAAGTAGGCTTCTCCTACACCGGAGGACCTTTCCGTCTGAGGCTCCTGAACCGGCTCTGAGAGAGGGTCTGTTCCACACGCCTCCTGGAAAAGACCATCGTTAGATCACTTTCAGACGCGGCCCACTTGACCACTCTCCGGAAAAGGCATATACAAAAGGCCGGAGCGGTTACAGGAGCGTGGGATCAGAGTCGGCATTTGGAATGAAAAAAGAGTGAGACATGGTTTTGCAAACATAAAAAGGCCAGTGTTCTCCTTTTACAAGCCATCCATAAAATATCCGGGGCTCCGAGGCGTTACCTTGCAGACGGCATGCATTTTTCAACGCGGCCCTTCCAGAAGGCTTGACAAAGTAGGGCTCCTGTGTGAGGCGGCCGTTGGTTATGCAGTTCAAACAGCGCCGGGCGGACGGGGGCCCTTTCCACCGCCATAAATATTCCATGGCCGCCCACTGAATAAGCTTCCACGTTACCGTTCCCCAGCCCGGGACCGCGCGCTGTATTTCAAAGTAACATCTAAATTCCGAGGTCTTCAAGGAAACGCGCTGAGCTGACAGGAAGGTGAGCGCTTAAGGGCATTCAGATTCTCCACTGCACATACATACCTACAGCATGGACCGTGACTCTCCATCACTCGGCCTCGCGATTCCTTTTGCTAGCCGGAACGTTTGCTATTCCTGACTACCTGAGCCCTGGCATCTGAGCCATTAAAACAGAGCGTATGAAGCGCTGCCATGCTAGTTAGCATACATCATTAATGTCTTGGAGAGGCGAGGGATAGCCTGTGAACTGCGTAGCCAGGAGACCCGCCCAGGCCATTAGGCCGGTTTCAAAAGGCCGTTCCCGGGCTTGTCCGTCTCGTTTACCATATCCCCCAGCCCCTCTCCCACTGATCTTCACACTCTCCCAGGAGCGGACCACCCACAAACGGTCTGGATACAGAGAGCTCTTTTTACTGTGTTCATTCAAAGGCCAACGCAAAGCAACTGATTGGCTGTGTGTGTGTGTGTGTGTGTGTGTGTGTGTGTGTGTGTGTGTGTAATGACTGAGAATGTAATTGATCAGACTAAGCACAGAGCACATCTGATACTACAAAGCAGCCGATCCCTACCACGATGAGTAGCTTCTCACAGCTTTTCATCGACGCCGTCTTGACTAAGCTGGAGCATTTACGTGCATGCTTAAACGTCGGAGAGATATCTCTCGCGCATGAATGCACACGCTTGCACGCACGCACGCACGCGCGCACGCACACACACACACACACACACACACACACTCACGCACACACACACACACACACACACACACACACACACACACACAGTCTGCCAAGGTGGCACACGCGTACGTTCACACGCAGTCTTACAATACACACAGAGGAGTCCACTTACTGAATCGCGGGCCTTGTCCTTGACATCGTAGACGGTTAGCTTGACTAGCGTCTCTGGGCTGGCAGGGTACTCTGGGGGGAAGGTCACCCCTGTCAGGAACAGCGGGTCTCTGTTTGCCTGTCGGGGGAGAGGCGACAATGAAGGGAGAGGGTGAGTTGGTGTGTGTGTGTGTGTGTGTGTGTTAGACAGAGAGAGAGAGAGAGAGAGAGAGAGAGTGAGAGAGAGCGAGGGACCGAGTTTAGGTGTGTTTATGTCTCTGTGAGGGCCGAGCTCACCCTGGCACGTCTGTGAAAGCGACAGCAGCCAGGGGGGTTAGGAGAGAGGGACTGTGAACTACA
>JAVQIZ010115851.1:0-10840 GCA_036023535.2 Galaxias brevipinnis
TATTTTGTTTAGCTTCTTTTCCACTGTGCCCCTTAGCTGTTCAAGTGTCTTTTTTAGATCTATGTTAATAGAGTCCCAAACATTCTTTTCAGCGGCTGATGGCCACTTTACTTTAGGTAAATATATAATATCCTAACATCTGATCAGCTTACCTGTTGTCTTCCAGGGAGTTGCTGTAGGCTTTGAGCAGAGCAGTGTTGCAGTCCTTCAGGACCGTCTGCTCCCAGACAGCGGCAGGGAGACAAAGGGTTAACTAAGGGTTAACTAAGGGTTAACTACCGCTCACTCACACATAGTTCAGGCCGGTGGTCTGAGTGTCTGGTCCTGCCTGAGCTGGGTTTGTTACTTATCTTACCCTCAGAGCTGGTACCAACTCCAGGGTGTGCTTCAGCTGAATAACATGTGTGATCTTGGCCTCTGCAACTTGAACCTACACATCCAGAGGAAAAACACACTGACTCACAGAACCTACACATCCAGAGGAGAAACACACTGACACACAGAACCTACACATCCAGAGGAGAAACACAATGACACACAGAACCTACACATCCAGAGGAGAAACACACTGACACACAGAACCACCAGAACATTGTCTTATCCAGGTGTATACAGTGTTCAGGTGTATACAGTGTTCAGGTGTATACAGTGTTAAGGGAAGATCTCCATGAACAGACGTACCGTTTCCTGCTTGGGAATCTGGACCAGGACAGACAGCAGTTGGTCTATATCGAGGAAGCGGCTGATAGCTGGGGAAGGATGAATACCAGGATTAAACAGTTCATAATGAGCAGTTCAAAAAGTCCTTCCGCACCAGGATCACAGCCTCAACCCTTTCTACTCCTTTTCAAATGATGAAATGACTCTGGTCACAGCGGGGGGGCCATGATGTAACTAGGCTGAATTCAGGGACAGTTTCTGTAATATTATGATCACGATTGTCACCATATAGCTGAATTCACCCTAGCACATATACAATATGAGGGAAAAGGAACTCAATCCTGCCAATGCAAATATTGATACTACCTATTGTCATATGCTTTATTTAAAATGAACTAACAGGTCTGCCTAGCTGGATAAAGGGATGGGGGGGTTCCATCCTAATAATCATATTGTCTCAGAGTATTTGGTGATTTTATTCAGAATAGTAATTCGACTCAGGGCTATCCCATGATGCTTTCCTGGCATGGCTTTCTGACCGTTCTTCAGGCCGAAGAAGAGCTCCTCTTCCTGCAGCAGTTCCTGGATGGTGTCCTGGCGGATGTTAATGGTGTCCACGTCCAGCAGAGGCTCCAGTATGTTGGAGCGTAGTCTCCGGCCCCCGCCTGGGGTCTTAGTGTAGTTAAGAACACCCAGCAGAGTGTGACCACTCCTACATAGAGACACACACAGTCAAGCCACGTCAAATGTGTTTGTATAGTACAATTCAAACACATAGGAAACTCACTTCGCTTTACATAAGACAAGCAGAAACATATAAGGAGGATATGAGACTAAGAAATAAATAAAAAATAATTGTAATAATAAGAGAAATAAAATTGTTAAGAATGAAAAATTCAGCAAAAATATTACGAGAACATATCAGTTTTTAATCTGGATTTAAAAGTAGTCAGGTTTAGTGCAAGTCTCAGATCTTCTGGAAGTTGGTCCCAGTTATTTGTTAGAAGCTACATGCTGCTTCACAGAAATGAAGAAGCAGTAAATTACACATTTATATCTATATCCTGTGTATTTTATTAAATGAAAAATTCACTGACTGTCTGACTGAGCCAGGTCTGTAGTGTGGGCAACATACACTTAAAGACGGTGTGTGATTGTGGAAAAAATCACATCAAGATCTTAATTATTTTATGTTCTATCTGTCGCTCGCTGTGCCCCTCTGCGTTTCCTAGGTTACCTGTGGTCCCTGTTGTTGACCACCAGCTCCAGGTTGGAGGCGGAGGCGGAGTCTATCATAGCTGTCTGCTCGCTGCCTCGGAAGTTGACCTTCAGCGACTTGGGAGCATAGATGGAGTTCTGGATGAACTCAAAGTACTTCAGCAGAGCTGCAGCCGCCGCTAGACAATAGTACCTGGAAATAAACAAAGCCAGGACGTCTTCATTCAACAATCTGTTAATGCAGTGATTACAAAAGAGTGACAAGCACATTAAGAATGTGTGACTGCCAGTTCTATGAGATAAACATGTGAACCACTGCGACCGTGTTAGTAGACTGAGAGGCGTACTTATTCTGAACCTCCATGAGGACTGTGTTGAACTCTGGAGCACACAGCTGCTGAATGTACTCCAGGCCTTTCCTCTCATTGAAGTACTTCCTCTGGATGGCCGTGAATGAAACTCGCTAGAACACAAAACAAAGAGCCAAATCATTTAGCACAATCGTCACAGAAAAAGGATTGTACTATTTTTTGTTTGTCAAGGATTTAACAAAGGTTTGAAAAATTCATAGTGGCCCACAGTCGCTGATGACAAATTGATTACTGATCTATGTAGCTCCAAATGAATAATTTGAAGAAAAGAAAATGTGTAAAATGTGTAACTAAAATCCCTCCATTGTGATACCTGGAAGTTATCTGTGATGAGGCTGAAGAGCTTGGTGCCTTTGCCCTTCTCACTGACTGTGTCTGGCATCAGTATCTCCAGGGGAACCAGGATGTGAAGCTTAGTGATGACCTTTTAGGGTCAAAGGCCAAGGTCAGCGTGAGGAAGGTTATATGACACAGACCATGTTATCCTTTTTCTACATTACATATACATTTTCATGGAACTGTGAATAAAATACTTTACAAAGTACAATTCAAACTTCTTCCTCATCCAATCACTTTAGGACCAGCTTTAATTACTGTAAGGTTTTAAAAAGTAATAATCATCAGTATGTCGCAAACGATCCCTTACCTTGGCGTACGTCCCTGTGTCTGCAAACTGAGAGAGGATGAGCTCAGGGCACTTCAGGTTGATGCTGGCCATGCCGATCTCCCCCCTGGCCAAACCCCTCCCCTCCACCACGGCCACAATGACAGAGGCCCCCGGCGCTGAGGTGGCAGAGGAACAGGTGGTCCCTGCACAGCGTTGGCGAATAGGAAACAAAGTACTACGACCACCAAAGTGCAAGTTAAATTACACAACGTTGCTGCTAAGGGTGTTTGTAACACCTTATGTATGAATTGAAAAACTTATGAAGTAACATTGGCAATATGTAAGATATGTAGGCTTCCATCACATCACCATCCCTTGAGGAACACTGCAACAAAGCTAGCCATATCTTTACCTCCAGTATGTTCAGTGATAGGTGTCCGAGCAGGAAGACTGCCAGAGGTCCCTCCTGAGTCATGGCTTCTTCCAGGAGTTCTTCCAGGGGTTTTTCTTAGATTTGGCGTCCCTCCTAGTTTGTTCAGCGAGTAACTACTAGATGTAAATGGGCGGGCTGATAAACCTTTACCCAGGTTGAAGCTTTGGCTGTGCACACCTGGAATGTAAGTAACATTAGGAAACGTATTAAATCATAGTTGTAATTCTAGACCAGTGAAATGTCAGTATAAAGTTGCATATTCTCGCAGAATAACAAACAATGGCGACCTCTGTCGGACAGACGGTAAAACTCGGGAGACCGTCAGGTGTCCTTACCTGGGACTGGGGGGGCCAATCGGGGATGCGCTGCAGCAAGATTTGAACTTGTACTTGCACCCTCCGAAGCATCATGAGGGGATGAAAGATATGATGTTGATAGCTGTTGACCTTGAGGCAAAGGTAAACTACATGGTCTGCCTCTATCCAAGGGTGACAGCAAGCTGTCTGAACTTCGGCCCGAGTGTCCCGAATCAGAGATGTCACCAGGTGTCAATTCCTCTGTACTACTTCGGATTCGAAACATGACCTGATAATATTATTTGTTGTAGTATATACACAAAGTAAATGTCAATCTAAAACGCTAATAACTTTTTAAAGCTTTGACCAGACTCTTTTGTCTTTCAGTAGCCTTGCTAACAAGAGCTACCGGTTTACTTTACCGCCAAGACGTTGCTGTCCTATTCATCCCGCACGCGCTACAAGGGAACCTGTGAATCACTGCACGCGCCATGTGTGAGGTTGGAATTTCAAAGTCACTAGTACTACTAGTAGTAGTCTGTATGACTTTAACTCAAATATTAATGTATCAGTCAGTCCACAAATTAGGGAGAATATTTGTATTGCACACAAAACAAACTGGGTATTCAATGGTAAGCGCTGGTCTGGAAAGTGAGAATGCCATGGATGAGATGAAACCAGAGAAGGAGTCACTTATTTGGCTATACCTTGGCTAGTAAACGAAGGAAATAGTCGAGGTAATAAGGAAAGGCGGAAGGGAAAAGGTGAAATCAAGATGGCGGATTCTGCGGAGCAGGACAAATACTTTGTCCGAGAAATCGAGAAAAATGATGGATGCGTTTTAAGAATGAAACAATGCTACAAAGGAGACGTTGGTTGTGTGGTGTGGGATGCAGCAATTGTGTTGGCAAAATATTTAGAAACGAAACAATTTTACTGTCCCGCTGGCCAATGCAACGCATGGTCTAAAAAATGTGTCCTGGAGTTGGGTTCGGGTACAGGAGTTGTTGGTCTTATGGCAGCTACCTTGGGGTAAGTTGATTATCAATAAAATAGAACTGTAAACAGCCTTAACGTTTCCCAGTTATTTTTGTGCCTTAGTTTACAACGCGTAAAGTAAGACTTCCTGATCATATTTCTGCTAGCTATAGCACAACAATAACATAAGCTTGGCCTCCTTATTTACTTGCTGTGTGACGAGGAACAGAAGAGTTAATCACTTAATTGTTCAGTGTTTTATACACTTTTAGGCTTTATGGATAACATTTAATGTAAAATAATAGCCGCTCGTCCTAACTTTTTGTAGTTATTCTGTTGTCGTAAAATACATGTCAAGAGCTAGCATTAAGGTAACCATACGTTTCCCAACTGTAGCATAGTCAAGCAAACAAGCTTGGGGTCAAACTGTAATGTGATTTTATCATGTACATCCGATGTTGTAGCAGGTAAACAGTTTTTGTCTGTCCTCCCACAGAGCTCAGGTAACGGTGACTGACTTGGAGGATTTGCAGACACTCCTCCAAGTGAATATCCAAGAGAATCACCATCTTGTCAGCAGTGGATCCATAAGTGCCAAGGTACTAAAATGGTTTGTACTTCACCATCAAAACCTTTTTCTACTGTATTCAGTTATTGTGTAAATTCGAGAAGTTTAAAATGCTTTTAGACAGCCCATACACAGCTCCAAGCTTTGACGGCCCTCATTTAGGCCTAGTATACATTTGATTGGCTTGATAGAATTAGACAGCCACCTATCTTTGTGATTCAATGCTTTGCACACTGTCGAAGGTGAAACATGCTATTCCCAGAAACATTTGTACCAGTGTCACAAAGAAACGCTACAGAACGTAGGATCATGTGTCCACACGCGTTACTAAAACCAAAACTAAGCGATGCGTCCAATCCCTTTTTTTTACTTGTTAAACACCATCCACAGCCATACTGTGTAGTGTGTGTGTATTTCTCTTCTTCAAAGCAGCTTTGTGATGGTGTGCTCTCTATTTGAAAGGGGTGAGGACGTGTCAGAGTTCATGCCGCATCCAGATTACATTTTGATGGCCGACTGTATCTACTATGAACAGGTGTTCTACTCTGATTCACTACAAATTGTTATAAAATATTTATCGGTTACCCAACAATAGCTCATCATTTCAACCTAACCTTCAATGGTAACATTTTTACTGTGCTGTACTGTTTTTGATTGTGTAGCAAGTTTGAAATGAACAACCGTAGCCTATGATAATTATAGAATCATGTTGATGTAACTTATGTATTGTGAAATTTATTCAAAGCTAAAACTTTTTGGGGGGCTTTTCTTCAACCTTGAATTTGAACCATTTCTGTAGAATCGCCCATAAACAGTAGTGTTGTTTTACACCTATAGGTTTGATGTCTGACTGACAGTAGTGTTGTAACACACCTATAGGTTTGATGTCTGACTGACAGTCTTTGTGTTTCTTACTCAGTCTATAGCTCCTCTAGTTGAAACCCTGAAACTTCTGGCTGGACCAGAGACCTGCATTCTCTGCTGCTATGAGCAACGCACTGAAGGTGTCAACCCCAAAGTGGAGAAAGAGTTTTTTGAGGTGAGAACTGTAACAAATAAAATGAATAAATAATACTCATGTCTGGGCTAGTCCAAACCAAAGATAGGTATGTGATCCATGATGTCTGTGCTCCTATCAGCTGCTACAGAGAGGCTTTGTGTGTGCAGAGGTCCCATTGGACCAACAGGACTCTGAGTTCAACAGTCCAGACATCCACATCCTTCACATCCGCCGAGCACCCTGAACTCTGTGTGTGTGTGTGTGTGTGTGTGTGTGTGTGTGTGTGTGTGTGTGTGTGTGTGTGTGTGTGTGTGTGTGTGTGTGTGTGTGTGAAGAACAGACTCATCTTTATCATATATTGTTCATATTTAGCTCCAGTGTTACAGCAGACGAGGCGGATCCAACGGCCTTTTCTAATATGTTGTTTTAATAGTTTTATATAAATTTGAAAACACCTGACACCACTTAGTTTTTTTTCACCTTTTATCTTCATTCTTCAGCCATCCAGTGGTCAAACACCTTTCCATTTTGTGCAATTTGAGATGTAAGCTGAGCTACAGAACAGGCTTTATTTAAACATCAGGTTATTTTAAAAAATAAAAATATCAATTGGATATCCATCAGGGGTTAAGACGTTTTCGTGTTGTGTGTTAATAAATATATGAAATGTGTTTTGGATATTTTCTCACTGTACTGGCATGTTGTGAGAGTTTGGACATTTTGTATTGTAATAGCTGTTTGCTATAATTCACTCAGTTAAGTGTGAATGTGTATGTGTGAGAGATATCAAGTGCAATACAGACCAGAGCACTGCGTGGAGAGATGAACATTGCATTACGCTGTTTCCTCTGCATCAGCAGTTACACACTCTACAGCCCCGCTGCGTGGAACATGATTAGCTGTGGATTAAGTGGACTGAAAGATATAGGATGATATAGGATAGTTGGAGTTGTGGTGTGTCCCATGACCTGCCTCCAGGATTAGCACCCTGACGGCCTGCCGTATGTCACCAGCAGATGGTTCTCCTTCACTCAGAGTCTGCGTCTCTACAGCCAGGGAAGGGCCGTCATCTCATGGACACTTATTTTTCTCAACACTAGGAGGCAACAGCTGTTCAAGAAGAGCTAACAGAAGCCCTGAGGCAGAAGTAGGTTATTTCGTAATGCTGCAATGTCCTGATTGTGCAAAGGTTATCTGCAAATCTGTGGTGATCAGGTAAATGCTACTGTCAATTACCCTAAGATGCAGGCCCGTGTCAATTATTAATATGAGTAAATAGATTTGTTTAATACGAAGACCTCGCCTACTAAACGTCTGAACCAATTCTCCAGACATACTATTTGTTTTTGTCCAACATATTGCTGTACTCTCCATCAGTCGATCTAGCACACGCCAGCTCTTCTGAATGACATCGTCATTCATGCGAAGGGAATTCCACCACAAGCCCCAGATTAGTGTGAAGATTAGGGACCTTTTCCAGCACAAAATGTGCCGCACGCCCCACACTGCCAGAGACATGATGGGGCCCCTCTGCCTTTCACACTCCTCTCTGTTGACATAGTAAGGCTGCACTGTGGTGGACTGGGCAGGTCCGCTGGTCTGAAACGTCATGGTTACAAGGCATGGGGATAAGCACCCTGAAATAGATCGATGTGACATTTAATTGAGAGCAGTGATGTCTATTGATACTAGTGGATAGGCCTTGGCCATAGACCAGAAGTGTGGCAGTTTGCAATCTTTGTAGAAGAAGTTTCAGCAAATGTTCAAAGTTAAACTTTTACTTCAGTTTTTTTTAAACCAAACAAATATTTTCTGAACTTCAAATAACTTTGCAGTGAGCGAAAGATAATTCTATGCCACAATCACGTTTAAACTAATGCTAATGCCGTAGCCCCGATGTATACATCTTTATTTCAATGTCACACTTTCACAGCTGTCCTGGAACAATAAGAGCACCCTTTACTGTTTTGGTGTGAGTGCTGAATCTTAGAATGTTCTCTTTCCAGACCCCCTAGTCCTTGTAGCTGATGGCTGTGGGTGAGAGCTGGAAGGCCACTATACTAACAACAGAAAGAAGATGGGGAGGATGGCCACACACACACACACACACACACACACACACATACAAGCAGACAAACAGATTAATTACCGTTTGTTAAAAAATGCTATAAATAACCAGAGCAGATCATTTGAGATAATCACTCCCTTCGGCACGCCTACGCCTGTGGACTCTTGCTTCTTTCAAGCGTAACGACGGCACTGAAAAGAATCAAAGGTCCACTGGCTACCGGGCTCCCAGTTCAACTCCCTCGGGCCTAGCCCAGGATACGTTTACCCTAATGACTTTGACACAGAGCCCCAACCAACCCCTCATACAAATCATACAAGGCCAATATCTATCCACCATCCATCTGAGACACTGTGGGAACACTTGATTCACCTGTCTTTCTTTTTAAAAGCTTCTCCAGGGCCTGCTTATTGAGACCAAGCACACCTAAAGCTTGTCTGAGGTATAGGCCCTGTCAGCGTGTGGTGGGAACCTTAATGAATCAGAAGGCTGTGTTCATGGGGACAGAATGAGGTTGCGCTCTGCAGACAGATGTTAGCTTTACTGTTGGGAGGAAGGAGCAAACATTCTCCCCTGGGAGATGACTCCAGTAGAATACACAGCAACGACATTGGTATCATGTTGAGACATTGGATATAGTCACTTTGTTGTTGTGTTATTGTAAGATGATTCTGTATAACTATTTTATTTAGAGAGATTATAATGTATTGTATGCAGTATGGGCGAAATAAAGATGTTATTCTACATATTGCACAGTATGTAGTGTTTTGTCCATCCCCTTGTTATCATGTAAAATTCACAAACCTTATTATCATTAAAAGATTATTATTATTATATTCAGATCGCGCTTGAAAAGAATTCCCTTTGCATGAATAGTTCAATCCTCTTTGGCCTTGAGTCTTAAACATCTGCATGCATTCCTCACACTGCATGCCAGTGGTAACTTCCTAATGAAATATAATAACCATGGGGAACGCCCCACCCAAACCCACGACTCGCTCTGAACAGAGAGCCAGTGGACAGCTGCTCTCAGGACCAGGCAGAGGGCCTGACTGTGGGACTGGAGGACCAGGCAGAGGGCCTGACTGTGGGACTGGAGGACCAGGCAGACAGTCTGACTGTGGGCCTGGAGGACCAGGCAGAGGGCCTGACTGTGGGATTGGAGGACCAGGCAGAGGGCCTGACTGTGGGACTGGAGGACCAGGCAGACGGCCTGACTGTGGGACTGGAGGACCAGGCAGAGGGCCTGACTGTGGGACTGGAGGACCAGGCAGACAGCCTGACTGTGGGACTGGAGGACCAGGCAGACTGCCTGACTCTGGGACTGGAGGACCAGGCAGACTGCCTGACTCTGGGACTGGAGGACCAGGCAGAGGGCCTGACTGTGGGGCTGAGAAAAGAGAGGACAGAGAGGTTTAAGTCTGAGGACTACTAGAATAAAGGCCTGATGCTTGGGTATGGAGAACCACACAGAGAGAGGCTGATATGTGGAGTACTGGGCTTCAGGGACTATAGACAGACAGGCCCCCTTATGGTGGTGTGAGGAAAGCTAAGTCCAGTTTTCCTAGCATTGTGGACTCAGAATGACCCGGGACAAAGGCAGGGCCACTGGGGAGCCTTTGTGTCAGTGTCATCCTCCTCCCACTCCTCCAGAACAAAAAGAGAGAGTCATTCCCTTCAGGCTCACAGGATCTAGAATAGACATCAAACTGGGCTGGTGATTAAAAATAGAGCAGGGGAGTGTCTATGTGTGACTCCTGTGATATTAGAGGAATCCCTCAGCGTCTGTCACTGACTCAGCCTCCACAACTCCAGGCCAGAGAAGGGGCTAGGGATCATTACAGTGGCAGTGTTCTGAGGTCATAAGGTTGTATTCTCTTATTGAGAAATATAGAAGAGAAGAGAACTTTGTGGAGAGAAATACACGTTAGCACAGGACACACAGTCTGCTAAATAAACAGTCTGCTAAATACATGTTAGCACAGGACACACAGTCTGCTAAATACACATTAGCACAGGACACACAGTCTGCTAAATACACGTTAGGACAGGACACACAGTCTGCTAAATACACGTTAGCACTGGACACACAGTCTGCTAAATACACGTTAGGACAGGATACACAGTCTGCTAAATACACGTTAGCACTGGACACACAGTCTGCTAAATACATGTTAGCACTGGACACACAGTCTGCTAAATACACGTTAGCACTGGACACACAGTCTGCTAAGTACACAGTCTGCTAAATACACGTTAGCACTGGACACACAGTCTGCTAAATACACAGTCTGCTAAATACACGTTAGCACTGGACACACAGTCTGCTAAATACACAGTCTGCTAAATACATGTTAGCACTGGACACACAGTCTGCTAAGTACACAGTCTGTCTGCTAAGTACACAGTCTGCTAAATACACGTTGGCACTGGACACACAGTCTGCAAAATACACGTTGGCACTGGACACACAGTCTGCTAAATACACGTTGGCACTGGACACACAGTCTGCTAAGTACACAGTCCGCTAAATACATGTTAGCACTGGACACACAGTCTGCTAAGTACACAGTCTGCTAAATACATGTTAGCACTGGACACACAGTCTGCCACTGACCAAGAAAGTAACCCCCCCCCCCCC
>JAVQIZ010115853.1:0-11800 GCA_036023535.2 Galaxias brevipinnis
TGGGGCCCCCGCCCCAGACCACAACTTGGGTTTCTGCCACCGAGCGTTGTCCCACCCCCCCCCCCCCCCCCCCCCCCACCCCCCCCCATGCTGTCAGTCGATGCACTTCAGTGTCTTTCCTACAGTCGTATTGACAGGGCAAAGCTCACAACTGGCACACACGGGCCCACTACAAGCTTAATAGCATTTCAAGTGTTTCTCTCGGAATCGTGTCGAATCTCCCCGCTGAATAGAACACCCAGAGTTGTTGGCGAGTGTTTCTGAGGAGGGCAGAAAACAGACATGTCACACCACACTGTTTGTCACAACCTGCAACACACCAAACAAGTTGAACACGCACGACTGTCACTGACATGGGAAAGTCGAGTTGAGCCTCGACACTATTTAATGTCCTTAAGCAAATACTTATTTGCAATCAGTTTTAAGCTATATGGAATGTGATGGTTTTGTAGAAACTTTATTTACATTCAATTGCAGTCATTTCATTTTACCTATCTGTCTCTCTGTCTATTGGAGGTCTTCTTCACCTTGCTGTCTGTCTGTCTATCTGTCAGTCTGTATATCTGCCTGCATGTCTGTCCATATCTTATGAACGGTCTATCTGTCTGTATATCTGCCTGCATGTCTGTCCCTCTCTTATGGACTGTCTGCCTGTATGTCTGTTTATCTGTCTGTCTCTTTTGACCTGTCTGTCTGTCGGCAGGTCTCTGTTCCAGCTTAATGCTGATAATCCAGCCCCGAGTTCTGCGCTGGCGCTGATCCCCAAGTAGGGATGAAAGATTTAGACTCTCACCCTGGGCCTATGAGCTTAGTATTTTTACCTCCATCTCCCTTTCTCCCTCTCTCTTTCTCCCTTCTCTCGTTATCCTCCACCCTCTGACTCAGTAGCGGAGCGATCTTGTGATGATTATTTCAGAGGACGAAGAAGCTGCTTGCTGATATGATGTTGGTGGGTCTTTTTGACCACCCCTCTCTCATCTTTAGTGGTAGTAACACAGAGTACATAACACAGATACCCCTCTCTCATCTTTAGTGGTAGTAACACAGAGTACATTACACAGATACCCCTCTCTCATCTTTAGTGGTAGTAACACATAGAGTACATGATACTGATTTCCCAGCTCTCGACACAGTATACCCCCTGGAAGCTGTCTGAAGGCCTCTCTCTGCTTTCTGCAGAGGAACCCCACCTAACGCCATGACTCAGAAGACTTCGTACAGTCACTGGTGAAGGGCTGTTCTTCTGACTCACCGTTGGACTGTTACACTGTGAGACTGTATGATTAGACTTGCAGTGCCCTTTAAATATGAACTGTTCCAACGCTACTGCAACACATTGTTCATTGAGTTGGACAGTTCTTCCCAATTAGTCCTAGGTAGGCTGTGGTTGCTAGCTATGGCAAGGCAATTAAACTTTCCTATTATGGAATTTAAATCTTATCGATTACATTTCAGGAACACTCAAAACCCCACTAGTGTTGAGATCTTCATGAATTGAATAGTTAGTCAAATTAAATAAAAATAGCACAATAATCTGTTTGTATTACTGCTTTCTAGTTTTTGCTACTCCAAAATAATGTACAAGTAACCTGATTAAATGAGTTGACTGGTTCACCACAGAGACAGTTTATTAAATAAAAAGCCGAATGAAAGTCTCCTGTTACTGTCCAGCAACCACTAATCCAGGATTTGAAAACTATAACTTTAAAAGTATTATAGGATTCCTATTTAACCTACAACCCAAAGCTGTTCCGACACTGGTATCCAGCAACCCCCCCTCCCTCCTTCTTTCCATCCTCCTCCTCTCTCCTTGATCCCCCCATCTTTTTTTCTGTTCACAGCTCATTTGCCAGCTTGAATTCCCCTCACCTGGCGTGGCTGGGCTTTGATGTTCTCACCATCCGAGCAGGCCGGCGCTGCACCAACCTGCCCCACCACCACCACCACCCGAAGGGAGCCTCTCTCTCTACCTCGAATCTCACATAACTGTTTCTTTCTCCATCTCTCTCCATCCACCTCTCTTAATATTGCTTTCCTTCTTGGCTATGGCATTTCAGAAGCCATTCACCACTTATGAAAGCCCCAGGTAAAAAAAAACTGCGGGGAAAAGAGATACAGACAGAAAGAGAGAGAGCAGGAGAGAGAGAGAGAGAGAAAGAGAGAGAGAGAGGGTAGAAGGGAAATTTGAAAAGAAAACACAATACTATCCCTCACGTCTTTTCGAAACAACCTATCCTCCAGACAAACAAATGCAGACAGTAATTAAATCAGGAAGGACTACAACTCCCATACTCCCGCCAAGACTACAACTTGTCAAACACTCCAATTAACACCACTAGGAACAGAAGCTAACTGCAGTGACAGCGATCCAACTGTTAGCCTTCCCAACTGGCAAAAAAATATGTTTGAGTTTTGGAAACTATTTAGAAATATAAATGAGTAGAATAGACATATTCCCACCAATAAATGTTTAAAAGGCAGAAAGGAAATAAGCGGAAACTTGGTGATGTTCTGATTTCAACACAACCAATACAACAACACAGCTTCTCGAAAGCTACGTTCACACTGCAAGCCTTAGTGCTCAGATTGATTCTTTGATTCCAGTGTGCACTGGTCATGGTCCTGAACGGACCCACATGTACAAAAGAACAATCACAATAAAATCAGATTCGGCCCATTTTTGCCTACGGTGTGAAAGTAACTAAAGTCACACGCAGAAGTAAATAAAGAGGCCTCTAAAGTTAGCATTTTCAGTTTCAATTAAAAGTTGTGGAAGCCAGCAAATTCTAGAGCAAGTTATAGTGAGGACGAAGAAGAGGATAAAAATAGCCAAATAACATAATGAATGAATGAATGACGTGTTTTTGAAGCACAGTGGTTGCTACCTCGGTACGGCGGTGTGTGTGACAAATGTGGATCTAGAGTGACGTAAACGTAGCATGAATTCCGATATGACTGTTCAGGTTGCCTTGCAAAAAATCTGACCTGTGTCAGATTTAGGACCACATATGAAAGTGGTCCAAATCCGATTCTGTTCACATTGTCCTGAAAAAAAGGTCTGAGTGACATATGAGCAAATAAGGCACTCTTGCCTGCGGTGTGAAGGTAGCCTAGGTTCCACCAAACATGAGTCGCTTCGGAAAGAACCAAATAAACTGCTCCTCTACTCCCCCTCCAGGTGCACTCCATCAATCTAATTAGGTCAGCTACTGCAATGACACAAAAACACAGCATTGGCATTTGTATTCCACTGACTGTAGAAGATCCACACCTGACAAGAGCTTTTAAGTGATATTGTAGAGAGGTGTGCCGTTTCCATCCTTCCCCTTCCCTGTCGTAATGATCCGAACACAGCCAGATGTTGTGTTTGAACTTGCTTATGGAAGTGTGGAATATAGTAATCCCATCCTCCCAGTAGGATTCCCTGTGGAGCCCCCGCAGAGCAAATATGCTGCTTGTTGCTCGCTTGCATGACCAGTTTACTAATTGGGATAATTAGCGTGTTACCTCACAGATTATACATTTTTTCCTGAGGTATTGGATTCCAAATAACCAAAGAAAAGGGAAACATGGGGATAGCATGTGTGTGTGTGTGTGTGTGTGTGTGTGTGTGTGTGTGTTTGTGTGTGTGTGTGTGTGTGACCGAATCTTATGTTCTAATTCCCTCTAAGTGTGTGTGTATATATGTGTTGTTTGCAGGAGTACAAACACACTGTATAAGTATTAGTATACGTCTCTTTTGGCTTTGTTGCACGTTGTGTGTTTGTGTGTTTGTGTGTGGGTGTGTTTGCAGCACACTTGAAATTAAAGTGCAGAAAGAGGAGGCAGTGTCCTGATGATGAGAGCCTGTCCCTGTGTCTCCTGTCGGGGCCTTCTATCTCCGAGTCCCCTTCAAGCACCCATTTCAACTGGCGCACATCAATAGCGCAGACCCTCTGAAGCAAAGCGCCCACTATAATTCCAGATAAATCATTTCCCACGCCGAGGCAATCGGCGCGCTCAAACAGCAGCGTGTGACCTTCAGCGCCGGCTCTTTCTGCGCCGTACACCTCGAGAATATGAAAGCTTATTAGTTGGGAGTGTTGTTGACGCGTTTATGCGGACACCATGTACTAATGAGCTGCAGACAAAGACATTTTGGAGATAGTTGGCCGTTCAGCAGGAACCCATTGTTAATAGCATCATCTTCCCAAGATTTTCTTTTACGTGAAAGGCATTGCTTTTTCATATCAAAGCAAAATGCGTCATTAATCAGGCAGTTCCTTGCGGCTAGAGTGATTGGGTCACAGACAGAAATGACCTACTGACAATCTGTATTAAAATAAGATATAGAGAAAGACTGACTGACTGAAATACAGACAGGCAGGCAGGCAGGTAGACTAACTGACCGACTGCATAATCCCAAACTAACATTCCTCCCCACAATATTGTCCATGAATGGTTATCTGGCAGCAAAGGTTTAACAAACAGCACAAACCTGTGTCCACACATAGACAAGTCAGTCGCATACATTGCATTGCACCAGGGTAGATTAAAAACCTCCCAGGTAATGTTTTGGCAGAGAGACTTTCTGAGGGGTCAAAGGAACATGGTCTGACATCATCACCTGCAAGTCTTTAGAAGGGGAAGTCCATTGTGGAGGAATTAACCACCAACTGATTGGTCAGACTTCAGGGAATAGCATGTGTCTGTGCCATCTAACATGTTCTCTAATCATAGATCTCCTTCTTCCTACAAGGAACTCCCACATCAGAACCACTATGACACTCTACATGGCGTCGCATCCCCATAAATCACAAAGCAATCATTCCTCTCATTAAATCATTCTCTCACACACCTACTAAGACTCCCTGTCTCTCTCCACCTCTTGCTAGGCGTGACAACTTACCCCCATTCAGAGAGCGGGTAGCCCAGGACGGCAGGTAACGTTAGGAGGCTCTTTTCCCTCCAGGGCCTCGTCACTGGGAGAAACAATGTGGACTTTGTTCTATCAGCGAGTGGTCTTAAGGGAGAACCTTCCATGGCTTATTAGGGAGGGACGATCATCAGAGGAGGAACCTCTGCAAAACAGGATCCAAACAGAGGCCTGGGCTGGAAATAATGCGTTCCCGACCGGATGCAGTGGTTTGTCCCACCTGGAAAGCTGTGGCTAATTTATTCTGTTCCTTGGTGGGATGGAGGAAGACAGACGTGACAGAGAGTGGGCAAAGTAAACATTTCTCTTAATTGTTTCCCAACTGGGTTGTGGTAACATATTGCTCTTGTGGGTTTTTTGTCAGGAACCTTGACAAAGATGTCTTGTTAGATGATATGCAAAAAACACACGCTTTCTCTCTCTCTCACACACACACACACACACACACACACACACACACACACACACACACACATGCTATACCAATTGAATATTGACCTGGCACTGCTAAAAGCATATGTCATTTTCACCAGGCTGTATTAACTCTGCCGGGCTAGCAGCTCAGCCACTACATTGGAAGCCGCAACAGTACCAGGTCAGGTCAGTCTAAGGGTCAAGGGTCAAGGGGTTATGGATGTGTGAAACCTCACTTGAGACCATGCTGTAGAACTGTGGATTTTCTTTTTCTTTTTTTGTTTACGACTCGAGGGGGACCCGTAATGGAATAGTTTCCAACTAAATGGTCTGTTATGGAATGGTATGGACACCAAGCAGGACAACTTGGTTATTGGAGTTTTACAAACCAATGAGAAAGTTCAGGAAGGTTCCAACAATACAATTGTTTCTCTTTAAGATGTGGTACAGGTACAGTTGGTTGGTTTTGGCTGTCGAAAAAACTAATATCCTAAGAGCACTCTGAAAGGTGCAGCAGTTGTCCCTGGGGCATCAAAAACAACATCTTTGGGGTAGAAACAGTACAAATCTAACTTGAATGGCCAGGGTACATTGGGTGAACAACTGTGAGCACCAACAACAATCATTGTACAAAGAAACCCAGATTTTCAAGCCTTTATATCGCAGAGAACAGAATAACAGAAATAGCTTTCTGCACATATTTACACCTACATGAATAGAATGTGTTCTTTCATTAACTCACACATCAACACCAGAACACAAACAAACACACACACACACACACACACACACACGTACAAACCAACACACTTTGGAGTATAGATGTATCCCTAACATGAGGAGACATAGGGTCTCTAGCCCAGCAGTGTCTCTAGACTCTCATACATAAACACACCCTAGAGCTATGGCTAGCAACATCAACAGAATCTCCACCATAACGCCATGCACCCTGTGACTCGCTTTCTCTCCCCCTCTCTCCTTCTCTCCCCCTCATAGGCATACTTCAAACGGAGAGCGTTGCAGTTTTGCCAGACGGCAATGCAAGGTGTGAAATCCCCCTGTGACCCCCTACTCATGTACACACACACACACACACACACACACACACACCATCCCTCTCTTTTTGTCTCCACAATACTCCATTATTAATAGATAAACAAAGGAATCAGGGTTATGGTGATAGGAGGGGATTCTAGTGATAGACGTCTCTCTCAGAGAGTGTGTCATCTCCCAAGGCCCAGTCTGACACTCACAAGAACTGACAGACCAAAGATGGGCCTGGTGGCAGAAGGTCAACCTCACTCACTGTCTGGTAGACACAGGAGACAGGAGACAGGGGCAGGAATAGCAGGAAAGATTCCTCAGAAGGCGGGGATGGAGCCAAAGACCCAGCACAAACGGGCAACGATTCTGTGAGAAAGAGAGAAATATAGAGAGAAAGAACAAAGAGAGAGAAACAGAAAGAGAGAGAGAGAGCTTTGGAGAAATGGAGCCAATAGTTCATTTCCTCCATGGATTCAGGCAGCTAGTTTCCTTATTCCTAAGAGGACTGTGCTGTACCATTTGTGTGTGTGTGTGTGTGTGTGTGTGTGTGTGTGTATGTGTGTGTGTGTGTGTGTGTGTGTGTGTGTCTGTGTGTGTGTCTGTGTTTGGATTTATGTGTGTGTGTGTGTATCTGTGAGGGTGTGTGTGTGTGTGTGTGTGTGTCAGAGATCCTCATACAAACATGGCAGCTATGTTATGCACGTAACATTAGTCCATCTATTTTTAGGAACTTCTTTCATAAAGAAATAAAATATTGAAATGAATAAATGGGGTGACATAAAAAAAATAACAGTTTAATAGTTCATGAAACATTCTATGAAACTTTGTACAAACTCTCTCAAATTAAAGTCAAAGCTTCCGTTTTTGTCTTTCGGTGATTGCACATGCTTCCATCTCCCTGATTTTCACAGTGGTTAGGGCGGATGCTTATGTGATGTCACTGTCATTTGGAAAACGACAATCAGACATGAATGATGAAGTTGTGTCTTAAACCTCCCCTTCTAAAATAACCAACTAATCTCTCTCTCTCTCTCTTTTGTTTCTCTCTCTCTCTCTCTTTTGTTTATCTCTGTCGCTGCCTAACTACCTTTCTCTTTCCCCTTTATTCCCCCTTGTCATTTTTTCTTTTAATCCCCTCCCCCACTCCCTCTATGTTTTTGTCCTCCTGTCTCTCCAGTGTCTCTTTATGTATTACCTTGTCTTCATGTCACTGTCTGTCTCTCCTTCCTGCTCGTCAGACAGACTGAGGCAACAGCAGACAGCAGAAGCCCTGGACCACACAAACACAGGACTGGCCAATGACAAAGGGCAACCCAAGGGGCCACACAGACACTGATGACGGACCGTGCACTCACATCCCACCTGGACCAAAACGTTTTTGTGCCTGTCTTTTTTCACACACACACACACACACACACACACACACACACACACACACACACTAACACACACACACACACACACACACACACACACACACACACTTTTGATCAACATATCTTTTAAAAAACATACAAAAGTATATTCTCTCAACATGAAAACAAACACAACAACACTAAGATCAACATATTTACATAGAATACAAGCTACTAATTCTGACCAGCATACCAGCTGACGTGATGTTAGAACACCCTCTCTCAGCATGAACCCCAATACACACACACACACACACACACACACACACAGACACACACACACACACACACAGACACACACACACACACACTCACAAACAACATCATAGATCAACATCTTTACGTAAGATACAAGCCACCCAGTTTGACCCACTACCAGCTTGCATACCACACCAACTCTCAGCTGTACACACAAACACACACACACACACACAGATACACACACACACACACACAGCATTAACAGCCGTTCACACATCCCAGTTCCAGCAACACACATCTGTACACACACACACACACACACACACACACACACACACACACACATACACACTCAAACACAAACACAAACACAAACACAAACACACACACACAAACACACACTCACAGCCATCAAAAACACACCGTGCATATCCCCGACTTGTTAAGGTACCATTTGTCAGCTGCTCGGGGAGTGACTGTGTGACTCTGGCACTAATTGCCATCGGTGCTAAATTTAGGAGGAGAGACGCGGAGTCCCTTTGATCAGAGGAGAGCCGAATCTGAAAAAAAAAAACGCGCTCGCAGCCTCGCAGGCAAATTTCCCCGCCTCCCCACTCCTCCTTGCTCCCCCCTGTCTGCCTGTCACTGGGGAGTAGGTGAACTATTCCATATGTCAGGCTTGTCAATCAAGCAGCCAACTGGAATACGGGAAGTGTATTCCGCCTGCTCTCCATCTCCCTCTGTCTCTTGGTCTTACCCCAGTCTTTCCTTTTCACTTTTCCTCTCTTTTTCTATCTGTAGGTCTCTCTCTGTCTGTCTGTCTGTCTGTCTGACTGTTCAAACTCCCAGTCTGTGTCTCTCTCTATGGCTGTGCTGTCTCTCTCTCCCAAGCTCTGGAATGTTTATTTATTTTGTTGTCTTCCTGGGTGGTTCGGAACTTCCAGAAGGGCAGAGCATTAATCAAAGCATCTTCATTTGGTATTCTAATTATAGCATTCATCAATCATGCTAAATGAGACAGACCATGTCATCAGTCCAACTTTAACATGATCAATTCAGAACACAGGAAGAGAAATATGTGAAAGAAAAGGCCACATGCTTAAATCAACATTCAGCAATAAGTATCACTTGTTGGGACATTTTTGAAGAGGCTAATATAGTCAAGAATATTTGGAATGTAATTTTAAGAAAATGTATCGTACATTATTCTCTTCAACCACAACAGGCTATTAAAGAAACCAAATAAATATGTTTTGAAGTTGAAATTGAAGTTGCTTGATTTTTTTAAATGCCTTTGGACAAACCTCTGTAAGTTGTTCAGAAGGGATCCAGGAACTTGGTCTGCTGCCTTCCTACTACCTTACTCAACAGAGGAGAAGGTGCTTCATCAACAGAGGAGGGGGAGCTCATCATTCACCCACTTCAACCTTCTCCCAATCTCAGTGTGCCCAAAGAAACAGCAGGTCAAAACACCAACGTTCCCTTCAGCAAAACACCCGCTGCCGAGCCACCATTACTTATAAATCATCAGCTTTGATTTGCGTAAGTGACACGACGCTATCCAGAAAGCTCTCATTGTAATTAATACACTTCTCATCATTCCGCCCAATGGCTAAATAAAGTCTTGGTGGGAGAGATTAATTTGGGCTGTGCTTCCATGAAAGACACAAATCATGCTAAAAGCATCGTCCGAACCAGATATCTGAAGGCTAAGGTTGTGCGATGTGTTCACAGTAGCTTTTAGCAGCGGCCATGCTGCATCAGCCCATCTCACTGCGATTTACATCACAGGGTCTGTCCTGTCACTTTTTTCATGTTAAGGATAGATTGACTCAAAACCACTATAAGAGTACTACAAAGCAACCACAATGTCAAAAAAGGTGGTTTGTTAGTTTTGCCCCTTACAGACCTCTCATATTTTCCCTTCTCACTCTACAGGAATTCTCATATTTGTATTATAAGGTGTTCAGGTAAAACTCTTTAAGGTTTAAATTTCCATTTTTCAATCAAGGCGGTGTGTATAGTTTTTCTTTGGGTTGAGCGGCTCTCACACTCAACAGTCCCACTTTCAGGTGAGACACGGCGTTAGCGCCCTCCAGAACAACAGACGGAGCTCCACGTTGTGTCACAGCGAGGTAAACAACTTGACAGAAGTGAGAAATAGGTTTTGTCACCTAATGATGTAACGCCACACAGTCAGAGAGATTCTTCTGAAGGTAATTGGTTCAACATCTGCTCCGACGCACATACTGTATGGTTAGAGTGTTCTTCCATTTTTGCTCACCATACGGTATAACAGTGTGTCAACAATACAGTGGTTAATATTAGGAGCCAAAAACTGAGGAGAGTTAAAAAAAAATATGCAATATTATTAAAATTACATTAAAGCGTTTAGACGCATAACTTGTAACAGTGTGAAATGTTTAAGTGAAAGCTTTAAGATTTAATTTCTAATTGGACCAGTTTTACATAGATTGTTGAATAGAGGCATACAATATCATCGCTGTTGTAAATGTACAATAATGGGAGCGTCTCTCTCTCCATCTTGTTGTCATATTTGTTGTCTCGATTTCTCGTTCTCCATCTTGTGACTCATTAGCACCATTGCCAATTCAATTGATGCTGGACCTACGAGAAAGTAAGAATGTTTTTGTCAGAAAGAAAGTTGTCTTTGCTGACGTCACAGATAAGATCTGCTGATAGTTTGAGAGTTAGCACGGACGACTACATAGACCCTACAACGAAAATACTGAGAAACCCTGGAAACACCTGCTGAAGGACTCACTACCCTAGACCATCATGCAAACCAAGCAATGTACTGCAGACAGCTAACAAACCTAGCAATACAACAAAATCAACCATATTGGTGAAAGAATAGAATAGAATATTGGCATTAGATTATACTGCATATCTCATACAGTATTGTGCAAGCACATCTAGGTTGTTATATTCAAAGCAGACCAATGTTTTTTAGGGTAGACAAGCTCAAATTAATAATATATACATAAAGGTGTCCATTTTACAAAAGAATCCTATAAATATTCACCCGAAGTATCTTCCTCAACGAATTACAGAGCCAGGTGTAAACTATTCGGGTGGTCTCTAAGCTTTCCTGCAACTTAATGAGATGCTATATTCCTGTATACCTTCACTGTAAAGATGGTTACCCTCCACTGAACAATGTGACACATTGGGAAATTAGAAAGTATATTGTGAGAGAGTCCATTGTGCAGAACATTACAGATCCACTAATCCATACTTATGATCCACCTTGACCCTCTCAGTCCCCAAACTAGCCAGTCAAGTCTTAACGACCAAACGAGTCCAACATCATTATCTTCTTCACATAGAGAATAGCCTTCAGATCAAACGCAAGGGGTCTAGCTTTGAATCCCTGCAGTGGAGGTGTGTGCATGTGTATATATGTGTGTGTGTGTGTGTGTGTGTGTGTGTGTGTAAGTATAAGACACAGAGACAAAGAGAGAGGCAGAGAAAGGGTGAAGGACCTCTGCATCAACCTTGCTCTCGGCAACCAACCCCCTGCCCTGGCTGCTGTTCATCTTAAACACCAGGGTGTCTGCCCAGCTCTCTCTCTCTCTCTCTCTCTCTCTCTCTCTCTCTCTCTCTCTCTCTCTCTCTGTGTGTGTGTCTGTGCAGTGTGTGTGTTAAGTGGTACACTTAACCTCCGCCCCAGCACCACCACGGGACCCTGTGACAGCTCGAAGACAGGCCGTCTTCAAAGACAAATAACTACCACACACAACGGTTAGCCGGACACACACACACACACATACACACACACACACACACA
>JAVQIZ010115893.1:0-21099 GCA_036023535.2 Galaxias brevipinnis
CCCCCCCCCCCCCCCCCCCCCCCCCCCCCCCCCCCCCCCCCCCCCCCCCCCCACCACGACACGAAAGGTGTGAACACAACCGAGGCGCAGAGAGACCCAGAGGAACATTGGAAATGGCATATGGGGTGTTTGAAAGGGTAAAGCGGAAGGGGGACAGGGAGAGAGAGAGAGAGAGGGGGAGAGAAGCCACAAGAAGGTGCGGCGTCTAAGACAGAGCGAGGGAGGGAGAGAGGGACGGGAGTCACACTGGGCTCTGGCATGGCGGGGGAGCACACGGTCTAAGAAAAGCACTGCGGCTCCGCTCCCCCCCCGCTGGCCCCATCTACTGGGAGCAGCCCCCCCCCAGGCGGCACCTCTCACCACCGCGACCGGAGTTAAACCCTCACCGGCCCTGCAGTCTGCTGTTGACAATATCTAATAATACTAATAATAATTCGAATAATAATAATAATTCATTGTATTTAGTTTTTGAGCGCTTTTCTCAAGACTCAAAGCGCTTTTACACAAATTGGTTGCCAATTAATTACACAGAACGAACTGCGAATGGGCCGAGAGCTATCAAACACAACACTCAGTCTGAGTGATACCACGGCAGCCAATTTGCGCCAGACTTGCTCACCCAACATATCGCGACAGATTTGCTCACACACATAGGACACACAGACCGATTCCAGTCGAATTGGAAGTAACTGGTCAGGGCACTGGTAGGAAGATGGAGCAAGTTTTTTGATGGTGGGAGGAAACCCACACGAGCACGGGGCAAACTCCACACGGAGAGGCCCTTGGGTAGGCCTTTAGACAACTAAAGGCTACAGTCCAGACAGCTACAGGGTGCTGTCCTTGACGGACAGGGAGATCTGTCCTGTGGCAGTGAGTCAGATCAGAAGACTGATCACAAGGAACTCTCCACACCGTCCTGGGCTCTGTAGACACAGACACGCGCACGCACACACGCACACTAGGCTAGTGAGACACCGTGCTCTGTAAACACACACACACACACACACACACACACATACACACACACACACACGCACGCACGCACGCACGCACGCACACACACACACACACACTAGGCTAGTAAGACACTGTTCTCTGTAGACACACACACACTAGGTTAGTGAGACACCGTGCTCTGTAGTGTGTGTGTGTGTGTGTGTGTGTGTGTGTGTGTACACGTCAGCAGACCACCAGAGCACAGAAATACCTCTAGGACAGAAGATGTCCGTATGGTCTTGCAGAAAGACACGGTCTATAAGTTTCATGGCTGTACAGACACGATCCCCCGACAGGCACCACCCGTAAAACTGCAGTCAGACATGCTTTACTTTTTTCCTTTTCTCTTTCATTCCAGGACCGTGTGTGGAAATGAATCCTCTTCATCCTTCACACCCAGCGGGGTACCCTTGGTTGGACCTGCCGAGAAAGTCTGGAGGGTGTGTGTGGGTGTGTGTGTGTGTGTGTGTGTGTGTCCACACGCCACGATGGATTTCAAAGGGAGCCTTTCTAGCTTTTCATCTGACACCTCTACAAAGGGCCTGGCTCGCCACTGGGCCGTCGTGTGTATGGCAGCCGACAAATGAGCAGGAGCCTTTATCTCTGCCCTGAAACAAAAGGCCACGGACACGGGCAAGACGGCGGGCTGCTCCAAGCCGTACGCCTTCCCATTCAGACAGGCAGGTGGACAGAGATAGAGAAAAGAGAAAAAAATAACACACACAAAACACACACACACACACACACACACACACACACACACACAAGCACAAACTGTCTCGTTACTTCTTTAGGAATGTTTCTGCAACTGAGACTTATCTTCACGACCATGTTTACTTTACATTTTATCTCTGTATACCAAATACACACAAGAGCACACACCACACACACCATGCACACACGCACACACACACAAATAAACAGGACAGTAACTTGCTTTGCACTGAATATTCACAAGCATAACCCCCTGGTCCCAAGTGGAGAGCACCCATAGGCAGAGAGAGCTCATTGACAGAAAGATTATTCTCTTGCCTACGTTCCTATGCCCACACAATACTGTATTGCTTGCAGCGATAGGAGCAGCCTCTGGCTAGCAGACAAATGGCTGTCAAAACAAAGACAAATGAAGGGTGAAGAGAAAAGGGAAGAGAGGGAGGAGGAGCAGGAGGAAAGAATGAGGCAATGACGGACAGAGACATTGCAGGAATTCCAACCAAAGGAACTGACGATTGTGTTTGAGAGGCACAGGAAACACTTTTCAAGTCCAAAATGCATCGAATGAAAGCGTGCTCAAACAAACGAGACCAAAGACTAGACAAAGGCTGCCTAAGGAACACCCAATTCCATTTTTTTGAATATAAACTGGTTTGACCCAACGAGGAGGCATCGATGACAACTAGCACTCCACCACCATCATAAAAGCCTGCTGCAATGCCTCTCCATTTGAAGTTAGACTAGTGTGTGTGATTCCTACAGAGCACGGTGTCTCACTAGCCTAGTGTGTGTGTGTATGTGTCTACAGAGCATCGCATCTCACTAGCCTAGTGTGTGTGTGTGTGTGTGTGTGTGTGTGTCTACAGAGCATCGCGTCTCACTGGGCCCCCTTTGTCTCAAAAACATGGCCTGCTTTCTTCTGCTGCTGCTGCAACCAGGATATCCTGTCATATATCTGTGCCAGCGGCTCGCAACAACTCTCACAGCAATTAGCAGACCTCCCACCGGCCGACAGAGACCTCGGCAACAACAAGTAAGCCAACGGGACACCAAGTCTCTCAAGTCGTGTTCAAATATAAATAAAACACAGACGACACGTATGCCTGGAGCCCTACTGGAAGCGGCGTCTGTGTGTGTTTAAGAGCACCCACACAAGGGAGCAGTGTGAAGAGCAGCTCTGATACGCACGCGGCGCTTTAGAGGTGGTCCGACCCTAATTAGCATGCTGCTACAGCGACAGAACGAGCTGGGTACCCGAGGTAAACAAATGAGTCACAATTAGATGAAATTAAAATGGGATTCACAACAACCAGAGGACCTGGGTTGTGTGAAGCACAGGTAGGTAGTGGCTAAACAAGCAACCGTATCCACTGTTGAGTACATGCAACAAAAAAACACAACAAACGCTTTGGGAAGACAAAATATGTCTCTTTTTTTTCTGACACCATGCATGGAAAAAACTTGGGGCCACAATGGGTCCATACCTGTTGCTACAGACTGTGAAGGGGGGCATGTACGACAGGGTGGGCCGAGCAGCGATGCCCCCAAACCCAGCACAGGCAGCCACACCCCAGGCCTAGTGGTGCCAGCAACAAAAACAGTGACGAGAGAGAGAACGCGACTCACCCAGAAGCCCAGACAAACAGACAGCGAGGAAAGGAGCACCGCCGAGTTGCTCCTCTGCTCCTGTTCTTAAGGTGAGAGTGGACGTAGGGACTCCAGACTAAAGACTGTCAACCACGTCAAGTCCGTGTGGGTCTACAACTCACAGAGGGAGGCCTTTCGCTGTAGCTGCTCGCCTTGATTTCAAGAGAACTAGAGCCACGGAACGAAAGACGGAGGTTAACAGAAGGAGGAAGTAGGCGTTTGTCGAGAGAAGAGGAAGCTGGTCTGTTGCAGCAGTTATGTCAAAAAAAAAAAGAGGCACCATTCAAAGTTTAGACTACATGACAGGAAGAAAAGCTTTGTATTTTACAAAGTGCAAAATGTATGTTTAAAAACAAAGAGCATTGTGAACGTTGTGAACGTTGTGCTCTATAGACGAGACAGGAACGGACAGAAAAATCAAACCACATAATAAGGGCCAACTACAAGGAAACCAAACATTCACAAACAAATAGACTGGGCTACGAACCAGCCTGTGCAGTACACTCTCCTCACTGTGAATATAGTTAGGCTACTGAAGGCCTAGACAGCGCAGATCTGGAATCAACACAACACGGTGGACTGACCACAGTCTAAACAATCCTACTGTGGACACATTCTTGGATGAACATTGTCCAAATTCTGATCATGTGCTGACAAGCTTTAAAACATCCATAAGGAAGTGCGTAGAAACTGGCATTGCTAATGTTATGATGTGCTATGACGCCGAGTACCAGTTCAACACGTCCTATGGCAGCGGATGTAACAGCTGGTGAAAGTCCTTCAGAAAACAGAGCATTACCCAGCCAGGTTTTCACTTCCTCGTCTGGCTGCACTCATCACCGCTGATGTAACGGAGGCACGATTCTCCTGCTGGGTGCTAATGGTGTGTCAGACATTAAAGGCTTTGTGACAAAAGAACACCCATCATGACCTAAGCAAAATGTCAGCCCGAACCAAACAATTATTTGGGGGTTCGGATTCAATCTGGTCCGGACAGAGTCAAGCGGGCTCCAAGGGGTTTCATGTGAAAAGAGAAGCAGATGTTTAACCCACCCATTCTGGGCTTATTCTGGGTGTAAGGGTCCCAACAACACCCCTATAGAACTCTAAGAGGTGATGGGAAAATGCATGCATGTACACCTCATGATAAATAAGGTGTGTGAACACGAGAACTTTTTCTCCAATCAAAATCAAGCAACTGAAAATAAACCGTCACTACAGAGAATCAAATGGCGACATTCAGAGTTTGAACCCAGGTCAATCAGTGGTGACGAGGCAGAGAGCTAAACCGCTGCCAGGAGTTAACAACGGAGTGGAGCTGCCGAATGGTTCTCTAAATGAGGGGTCTTGCCGCTAACCGTGTGGGCCATCTGAAATCAGGGTTAACCCACTTTCTGACAGAGGAAGGAAAAGAGAGAGAACGAGAAAAGGAAAAAAGTAGAGAGAGAGAGAAAGACAGAAAAAGAGAAGGAAAGAGATTCGAAAGGGATATGGTTGCTGAGAGAGCACTACCATGACAGTATTTCAGCAGGGAAAGTCATATCACCTCAGGGAAGCATTCAACCTCTAATCACTGAACAGTGATAAACTTTCCACACATCCCACGCCAAAAAACTCCAAAAAGAATGGTGCCCTGGGTGAATGGGTGGCACGCTGGTCCACAACTCTCACCAGCCATTACCACTGACCGAGCATCTCGCAACAGTGTGGGCTGGAAACTTGGAACCCAGGGTCATGGTATGCTGTCATGGTTCTTAACTTGATTCAATACTAAGTTTCTTTAGTTCCCCCAAAATACTGAAAGTACTAAATTCCAAAATATATTTGTGTTGTTTTACAGTTTTTTATTTTTAACAGTTAGGTGCTAGTTCGTTAAACCAACATATTTCTGACTAATATTCATAAAATGAAATATTTGGCAGTACATAAATAACCGTGGCTAAACTACAAAGACCAGTGGCTATAGCCCAATAGCCAAGCCATAAACACGCCCGTGTTTCTTAGGATGATGAGTACATGCTACTAAGACAAGACCAAGGCCCATCTCATTTGAGAATCGCCAAAGGCTGTCTTTCTCATTCTAGAACTAAGAGGAGAAGACAACAGGGACCTACTGATTGCACTTTGAACAGAAGACTACAATGAAACTGAAGGTTTTACTGAACGATCCTCCATTTAGATCAGCGATGGTTTCAGTAATAGACATCGGAATAAATTAAAAGCCATACACTTTATCTGAATACATATACAGTTTACTGTAGCAGTGTGTGTGTGACACTAAATCAAGGAAGCTCCCTCATCATTAAAGGCCAAATGCAAATCAGAGCACTTAGTCTGTAAACAGAGAATCATGCAAGGCCAACTATTACAAAGGCACTTATTTTTTTTCCCACGTCTCACTAAGTGAAGCACAATATGCACCGTTCTGTTCAAACACAATCTCTCTAGGTTTAAAAATAACATGCCATCTCTCATTACATAACGCAATATCAGTCAGCAGCATCAAGGTCGGCAATATGAGCTTAAAACAGACGGGAGGAGACTCAATCAGTTAGAGTTCATGGGCCTCAGCAGCCTATTGCCTGCCGGTCGGGATGGTGTGATGAGAAGCGGCCAGGAAAGAGAGGAGTCACGGGCTGAGTGAGTAACTCACAGTGTGACCTTCTGCTCCGGGCCTGGTCAGCCCTGTAGGAAGCCTTCAATCCAGGTATCTCTCTCACACACAGACACACACACACACACACACAGATCTGTGACCAATTGTCGATTACTGAAGACGAGCATAACTAACAGTACGGAGAGGAGTGTATAAAAAAACCACCTTTGGGAGTTTGTCGGTGCAGGTCACGATGGCACATTCAATTCAACGCCAAGAAAACAGCACAGTGCAAGTTACGATTATTTATTTAGCAGTCTCAAAATGAACAGTATAAGCCACACTTCCATGTTCATTCAATGGGCATTCAAAATGACTTCAACTTTACTATTTATCCCTTTCACGGAGAAAGAAAACCCACTCTAACCCACTCTGACCCACTCAAGACTTTTTATAGGCTTTAGTAAATCATATTTCAAGGCTGATAACTGGTTTTACCATAGAATTATTTCCACTTGAACATCAGGTTGATGTGGAGATACAAAAATTTTTATTCAGCTATTCACCAAAAGACTGTGGCTGGTTTGGCTCCTAACTCCTGAGTGTTTGAGGTAAGAAGAATAGTTGGACAACTACGACAGGGCTGTTTGGAGGATCAAGAGTGTTTGATGAAATCACCCAAATGATGGGACTTTCTGGCACCAGGTCTGGCTCTTCTGCTGAGAAGATACATTAGGCACCCTGGGATGGAAAACCAATCTAATCTGAGTTTAGGTATGCTTACTGTTTCAGGAGCTTCATTGGGATGCTAAATCAGAGGCAGCAATTGGCCTTAGGCATGGGGACTGGGGAGTACTACTCCCAAATGAAAGCTTGTACATAGTACTTAGTTGTAGGCCTACCTTGAGTTAATATGAGGTCAAAAGGTTTGTATTGACTTAATTGACAGCATGGTCCAAAGGGTAGGCCAGTTGATACCTCCATCTTTGATTAAAGCCCCAGAGTAACATTGACACTAAACAGATATAATGGTAATATTACATTTGATTTGTAAGTGCTTTTCATGGCAATCAAGGTCACCTTCCTTTAGGAACTGTTGTAACAAGTAAAATTAGATTCAAACTAAAATAGGTTAAAGATTATGAGGTGTAGGGGCCAATAACTCACAGAAGAAACATCATTAGGGGGAAGTGGTTTGTAGTGTACCCACTTAGTTATCAAAACCAAATAAACAAAAACGTGTTTCATATTATTCAGCCATTTCATAGTCAGTCAAGAGAAACACAAGTAGCCTGTGGTGACACAGAGTGTCATACAAGCCAACATTGTTTCTTTAGCAACAACTTAACATAGTGTGGGCTAACATCAAGAGAAAACTCTTCAAAAGACCTTGAAGAGGAGAGCAATATGGTTAAAGAGTGAAGTGGTGACTTCAACGAACAACGCTTCCCCATGACCGATCATTGTGACAAACTTCAGCCAAGCTCAATGGACGTTTGGAAATTTGAGGACTGGCTTCAAGGGACGAGCCACCCTGAAACGAGTGTCTGACCCTCCTGTGTGTGTGTGTGTGTGTGTGTGTGTGTTTGTGTGTGTGTGGATGGGGGGTGGGTAGCGAACGCACAATAGCCGCCGCGCCAGGCCATGTGACCCACAGAGAAATGAATGGGAGCTTTTGGGTCTGAGGAGGAAGTCATGGGAACAGGTCTGTAGCGCCATTGTTCCATGGGGGTTCCGTGTGTGTGTGTGTGTGTGTGTGTGTGTGTGTGTGTGTGGGATAGCTATGGTGGTATATGTGTGGAGGCGGAAGAGAATAGGAACATCATGAAGGATCAGCAGAACGCTCTCCATTCAGAAGCAGAAAAACGCCCCCATAATGGAATGACCTTGAAAACACTAACATCAGAGCTACTGCATCCCTCTTCTCTCCACTCCCTTGTTCTCTCCATCTAACCGCACCTTTCTCTCTCGCTCAGTGCACCACATCCAGTGGGCGGCATTATGAGGGCACCAAAAAAAATAATACAGAAACAAACATTTTTAACTGTTCCTTAAAAAACCCTAGGCTAGGCTCTATAAAAGAACTACACTGACACAGTGCAACTTATGAAACAGCCTTCATTGAACAACAGGCGTTGAATAATAATAGGACGGGCTCCATTTTAAACATTGTGTAATCAGCCCCTGTAACTCTGTAGGGCAAATCAATAGCACAACAAAGCCACTGCTCTCAGCTCCTACAATTCTAATGGATACAAAACACACACTGCAGTGAAGTCCTTGTAAACACAGTATTTCATTACTATAAACCATTTTAGAGTACCAGATTCTGTCCAGTGTAACATTTTCAAGACTAAAGGCAAATAAAGACACCAATATCGTAGAAGATGTGTAGAACAGTCTGTGTAAATGAACGGGAAATGTATTCAGTAAGGGTTCCTCAAACCCTACATTAATTCAAGCTATCTCAGACTTAGAAGAGTGTGAACGAAAACTTGTGATCTCACTTCCTCAAAACTGCCTAAAATTACACTACAAGAGGAAATCCACCACATGGCTTCTGCGGATGTTCCCTGTCTACCAGGCACTGGAACATACGGCTTCATCAGGATGTACCAGCAATCTAGAAGAGAAGTGAAAATTGGTGTCGCAGCTTGCCTTGGAAACCACGGGGGTGTCGACAGGTGTACATGACAAGTGGAAAGGAGAAATGAATTAGTGTTGTCTTACGCGGCGAGAGGCAGAGCTGATTTGAGGATAAGCATATTTTACTGCACGGCCATAGAGAACGGTACACACAAAGGAAAGAAGCACCGCAACTGAGGACATCATTTTACTGCCACCTTCAAGTGCAAAGTGCCATATGCATTACCATTATCATTTATTTACCGAGCTCACCAGTAAGGTCTGTATCATCGAGGCAAAAAAAAGAAGTGTTTTCTTCAGAAGACTACATTTCTTTCTTAGACTATGTTTCATTATCTACAGATATCATGCTATGGTTAATCTGTGGCACTCCAAGCACAGGTGTAGTCTACAGTATGAGAGAGTGTTACCATAGTATTTTGTTCTATTTAGTTCCTGTAAGAAATGTTTGAGCGTGTGCCAGTCTAGTATTGTCTGTAGGAGAGGGGATTATACATGCACAATGCTGTAGCTAAACGCTTAGCTCCACTCATTTAGGCGGAGGAGGAACGTGCAACACACACTGTGAAATAAGATAATCCTTTTCTGCCCAAGGGAACCGGAAACAAAAGACATTACCATAATTGCAAGTCCTCTTGCCACTGCGCATGTTTTGCCCAAAAACAAGCATCTCTTCTGACAGTCGAAACTGCACAAAAAAAGACAAATAGGCTTCCATCGTAGTATTACTATACATTTTACAGCATGTGTTGATAGACAAAAACATATACCATGTCTCGAAACCCATTTCAGCTAATTCAAGTAGCTTTTCCGACTATGCCAACACTGAGCCAGTGGCAGCAAGCATCCTTTCCCTTGGGGTTAAATGGGATGTGAAAGAAGGAGTCGTCTCAGGTCGGGGAATTTCCGCCATGGGCGATTGCTGGGCTTCAAAAGGTCTCTGGTCTCCCAGCAGTTACACAAACATACAAACCAGGATTGCTTTCAAATCTTCCCAGGGGAAGATTATTTCCCCCTCCATCTGATAACACACAGGTTTGCATTCTCTATCCAACTCACTGTTCACATACTATACAAAATACATTCCCTGGACAATGCTCCACTGAAACCATTGAAAGTAGTGTCTGCCCATTTATACATACAGTAAAGCTAGGCCCACTAATAATGTGGCTGCTCCATGGAGACTATGTCTGCATGTGCTCACCACTTTGCCCATCTCACTTAACGACTAAACTAGAACCCGCAACTAAGAAGGTCACATTATCATCATTATCATCATCCTCAAAACAGCCATAGCTCCCTCTCAAAATAAATGGCATTTTTACGAATGTCAAGAACCAAATTACCCCCACCAGCTCCTTTAATGAATCCGTTTTCAAAGTGTTGCCGACATTTCAAGCTTGCCCTATTTAGGGGTCTGTCACGCCAGTCATCCCGCCACGTCACTGAATCCCCTGTTGGTTTTGCGCTAGCCTAGATTGAGACCTGTAAAGAGCTGGGGAACATTTGGGATTGATTTGTGGCTATTTTTACTTGTCCTAGTTGAAATAAAATGGTCTCCCACAGACCCTGAGACTTACCTAGCCCAAGGAAAGTCGTTCTTCGGCACCTGAAGCAAAAGGAAGAAATGGAGGCACAGGCTATTAGGCATACTACCTTGTCAAAATAAATAAAAAAAGAGATTTGCTTGGTCGAGGAGACACCAAGGCAGCAGATCAAAAAGGCTACATTCTAAAGCCCTTGTTCTTTCATCAGAGCCACTCTCAAACACATTATAAACACACTTCAAGCTTCCTACACGCTCTCTTTCTCTGACACACACACACACACACACAGTTTCATATGAGAAAGGTCAGATTCGCTGCCTCGGATTACTTTGCACCTCAGTATGCCTGTTTCCTGTGGCACAAACTCTTCCATAACACACACACTAATAAGGATTGTCCAGTATCTTAACCATAGTCAAAAAGATACACTACTATTAGCCTATAGCTCAGCTTCCCTCCTAACAATACTCATTACATAGAATACAGAGCACAAACCACTATCCCTGGCTTCTAAGGCTACAATTATTTTAGCACTGAAGACTATCATCACAGGAATAATAGTGCTCAAAGTAGCAGTGACATTATAAAGGCTACATGGTTATGGATTCTCCCTGGGAGGATCAGAAGCTACCATTATCCCCCTGTATCCATTTATTTGGACACGTACAGATGCTAGTTGAAGAGTAATAGCACACGGGGCGCCAGTGGGAGACAGGGTCTCTTTGCTGGAGGAGCTGTGAAAAGACACAGTCAGCTCAGAGACCCACTAGCAGTGACTGGCACGGGAGAGGGCAAACAAAATGCTGTGGTCACACACACACACACACACACTCACACACACACACACAGGGCACTGAGAATCTCACAGAGCACGCTTGAACACACATGCACACCAATGAACAGTGATACATTGAAAACCCCTCTCACACACACACACACACACACACACACACACACATACACACACACACAGCCAGCTGTCCTCCTGACCCCTCCCCAGGCCCCCCAGCTGTGGCTGATACATCACCCCTCACCCCCCTGTACTTGGGTGACTTCCAGCCAGGCCTGGGCTTAACCAAAGCACACATCGACCCCTGGTGAGTGCACCCCCGACTGCACTGTCTGGGGCCACAGGGTTATTTACCGTCACACCCTAACGGCTCATCATGGACAGACCCCCCCCACCAAAAAAAATTACATTTCTGAAAAACCGTCTATGTGGTTCTCATGTCGAAAGGACGAGGCTATAAAGTGAAGAGGCTGGATGCCGAGGGGCCGCTGGGAATTCACGGCCACGTCTCCAGTTTTTCTCCTCCTAGTCCTTTCTCTAACCGTCTCCATTATTTATGTGTCACCCCATACTTTACATTCTCAGCCAATGGCCTCCTTTAGAGTACGCCACATGGCCAGCCCAATTCCCCCCTTGATTTCCACCCATTCAAGTCTTATGTCCCTGCCATACCATTACTTATGCACCGTCCATTCACATTAGCATAAGCCCCGCCCTGCCTGCTCCCTGGCTCCACCCACTCTCGTGCCAGGGCCCGTGCCAGCCCCCTCCAACAGGAGGGCAGTGTGGCCACTACTGAGGGCCTTCCTCTCCCCCGGCTCAGCCAGCGCTCTGTAAAGCCATTCATTGGGGTTAGCTCAGGGCCTGTGATTCTGTTTTCCTTGGTGAGGTCTCCACCGCTCCGGGTGGGACGCCCTTCACTTGTGGTACTTCAGCTGGGTTGGTTTGAAATGGGTTTTGAAGTCAAGTCTATTCTGGGACGTAACTGGAGAATTCAGAAGATATACATATGTTTTGCCTTTCATGGGTTAATTGTACCCCATACTTATGAGTGTGTGAAGGATAGGGAGGGAGACAAGGTCAGGCAATAGGTTCCCTCAGTAAAGCTTTACATTTCTGTGCCATTAAATCATTTCATCTACAGAAAAACATGAATTTGTATATTATTTCAGGCATGGATGGAAAACAGATTGAAGATATACATTTGTAACCAATGTTAATGGTGAAGTAATTCTGTTAGCAAACCACGCGTATATAACATACAGATGTTGTATGCATAGTCCTCTCTCTGCAGTTTCAGTCAGCACAGGAAATGGAACGGATCGCATAGAGGCAGTAACAGGAAGTGGCAGAGCTTCTACTAGTGATAGGCGTGTGCCGCTGATTGGGTCCACCACACACACACACACACACCTCAGAAGCTAAATCGGTCTCCTACAAAACGGTCGCTTTCAAAGTCCCTATACCCACGCCAACGTTTCACCACGCAAAAGTCTCTGACCGCTTTGTGCCCAAGTCTGGGATCTTCTGATGAAAGCTTTAACCTAATTCAAGCTAACGAACTTTATGAACAGATGATATGATGTAAGGCAGAGGAAATACAACGTTACGTCAATATAAGCGGTTAGCGCAGACCGGTAAAGAGCATACAAAGTGCTCCTAGACAGGATGTCTGACTGACTGACCCGTCCGTTCTCCACCCTCCTGCTCTGCTGAGCCATGTGTCTGGGAGGAGAAATGCACTCAGTCCAGTCACACAGCTCTAAGCTCCCTCTCCAGTCAAAAGAGGACACAAGCGGCAGAGGCAGCGTGCCCTGGAGGCGGCCTGCAGCCCTGACAGTACCCATCCTCCCGAGTCCCCCTGTTCCACTGCAGGACAGGGCAGAACCAAACCCATCCCGAGCGGCCGTTCTCAGGCTGGACTGGGAAACGATGCACAGAGTGAAAAGGGACTTGAACACAAGAAAGAAAATGCCAGCACACAAAGCTGACAACACATTCAGAATTGAAAGGAGTATTTATAGAGCAACTCTCCATTCACAGACTGTGTGTGTAGGCGACGTCCACCCGCACACGTGCACGCGTAGACAGTGGGCGAGGAGAGACGAGACGCCGTGGTGTGTGTGCAGCAGGTGGCTTACGGACGGGGGACTTACAATCATCCGGGGAGGATGACACGCTGGGACAGATTCCCCTGGTTCAGCAGGAAAAGGAGAAGCGGGACGTCCCAACAAAGCCCACCTAGAGGGGCTCTCCAGCTGGCTGGGGCAGAGCAGAGCCCATATGTGGAGACACAAAAGCTTATATAGCAACCGTAGAAACAGAGATAAGTCCTCACACAAGGAAAACACACTTTTCATCCCTTTGTTTCTACCCAATGGTGGAAACCACTCGGAGAGTGTGTACGAGTGTGTGTGTGTGTGTGTGTGAGTGTATTGTGTTTTTTTCGTGTCCCTCCGCTTGTTAGCCAAAGTCTGTCCATGCATGTGTGAGGCTCATGTATTCACTTGGATGGACAGATGGACATGCACATACGTAACGGGGACCTGAGCCAAGGAGCACAGCCGTAGCTACCATAGAGCAGCCCTCTGACCAGAGAGCCCAGGATCTGACAGATAATGGCTTGGATGTCCTGTGACAAACAGACCAGATCACCCTGGCAACCCGCATTAAAAACCATACTACTACTACAGTCCATGCTGTTATGACTAACAACATTCTGGTTGGAAAATGGGTGTCAGATGGCTGCTACAAATGGTTTCTGAAACCTCAATGTTAGACGATTAAAGATGAATGTAATTTAGCACAAATCACATTTAAACCTTTACCATAGGGAGAAAGGCCCCTCTAATTGCTCATGATTAAATGACTAAATGAGTAATCGTTAAGGGAAAGACCACACATCTCTGATCCTTTCCTGATAAACATTTTCAAAAGAAATGAAATGGAAGGAGATTTGAAAAACATGCCTGAGCACCAGATACATTACAAGTCAAATAATTTGTATCTGGACATGGCAAAGGGCTAGAAAATTATCATTGCGGTTGAACACAGAGCCTATCAAAAATATACTATAAGCTTAAGTAGTAGATTGGCTTGAGCATGTCATAATGCATTTACCAAAAGCTAAATGACAAGTGTAAGTCATGATGCCTTGAGCCATACAAGTGGATAATAACCCGGCTCTACTCTGTCAGAATCTGGTGCAGCCCAACTAGAACAGCCTGCTCAAATGCACTTGAAACTAAAACAAAAGCTCAAGGACTATGTGGCCATACCGTGCAACCCAATCCACAGCTGCCCCTTGTTGCTAACAGGTGATGAAAGGGTGTGAGGCAGACTGAGGCTTGTTTGTCGCTGGCAGGTCAGGCAACACTGAAATTGGCTACATTAACCGACTACCACTAGTTTTGAAAGCAGCAGGAGAGCCAAAACCTGAAGCCTGCTGCCGGTCTTTAGACAGCGTCAGGTTCATCCAGATGTGTTGACGGTTTACTGATGAGCACTGGAACACGAGTCAGGAAGTGTCAGGTCGGCTGCTAAAAAAGGGGTTGTATTTCGAAAGATTGACACACGGAGTTGGCCATTGGAGAAAGAGACATGGAGAAAGAGTGAATTTGAATGACAGGCTGGATGTGTTCTACTCAAGAGAGGGACAGGTAAAAAGAATGACAAGGAACAGAAAAAAAGGGGGAAAGGGCTGCGACTAGAATAGAAGAAAGAGTAGAGAGAGAGGAAAAAAAAGAGAGTTAAGGGATGGGGGATTGAGCAAAGATAGGAGCAGAGATCAAAGAGTGAACAGGCTGAATGTCAGCCACAGTTGCAATTACTTTCAGATTCTAAGGCAATACTGTCCGTCAACAGAACACATAAAGACACATGCTGGGATTGCCACGGCACTACCACAGGGTAAACAACTTTGTCATGATTTACAATGAAACATGTGTACTCTTTGGTCTCCTCAAAAGGAGCTTAACCATGAGTTGTCAACAAGAAGCCATAGCCACGGTACAGTCACAATCAGTGCTAGGCCAGGCTCCAACTCTTCAGTGAATTCTTTTCAGATATAAAAAAAGTGAAAGGCTTACAGCATGCCGTTAGTGAATCCCTAATATCTGCATATGAGTTAGGAGTAGCCTACAGCATGGAACGGAATAAAAAACACTTTATTGATCCCAAGGTACATTGTTTAACCATCAAACAATTTAAAACAACAGATTGTAAATAAAGTAATAATATACACACTTCAAAACAACAAACATAAAATAATACCACAGAAAAAAACTATTTATACAATATAAATTCATATAGATATAAAACAGTTACAAAAGCATGTCTAGAAGTGTACCAAGTGTATCATCATCCATTTTAAAAGGCATTGAATTAAAATATCTAATTGCAGTTGGTAGAAAAGATTAGCTGAATCTCTCAGATTTACAAACAGGCCAAACAAATCGATTGCTGTTAAACCTCTTCTAATTCACTTCATGCCAGATATGTTCTATTACTTACAATTGTTTGCACCTTGTTTCCAATGCGATCAGTTAAGATGACTCCAAGACGTGCCAGATTTAAGACCAATTACTTAGATGTTTTTTTTACTTAGTCTATTGCTATTATCGTTAGCATTGTTGCCCCGCGAACAAATTAATGAAAAGGTCACAACACAACAAACACTATTGTTCTGGAAGAAGGATAGACTTGTCACTGTTGTAAGAGCTAATATGTTGTTGGATAGTATTGAAAGCAGCGGAGAAATAAAAAACATCAGTTCCATGTAACTATGTGGTCTTTCATGATGCTTGTAAACTGTAAGGACCTTAATGGAAGAGCATCACATACACCAAACTGATATCGATCGGCAAACTGTATTGGATCAATGGGGTCTTCAACTAGATTTGTCTGGTGTTGGAGTAGAACCCTTTGAAACACTTTCATTATCTGAGATGTTAGGGCAGTGGGCCAGAAGTCACTAAGCTCTTTGGAACAGGAACTATACATTAGGTTTTACATTTTGATAGAATGACTGACGTTGCTAAGGAAGTTTAAAATAAATGATGAAGTGAAAAAAGTTCCTTTGCACACAATTTTAACACCCATGGACTAACACCATCAGGCGAAGCAGCTTTGTTTGCTTTGGTATATTTAAGCTGTTAAAGCACTTGGTTCTCTATTATTTCCAAAGAGCCAGTGCTGGGGAGAGTACTAAACATAGCTTGGATTTCTGAAGTAAATGTTTCTTTTAAAACGAGGCAAATAATATATTAAATTCAGCGGCAGTCACAGTACTAAAAAGGGTGTCATGAATTAAAGCTGCATTATAACCAGGTCTTTTTGTTCAAACCATTACAAACACCTCTGATATAATTACAATTGAGACCTTTTCATTTAATTAGAGCATAGTCTCTCCATAAAGCAACCTTGTAGCCAAACACCATCATCTGTATCAAAAGCTGAGTAAACTCCATCAAAAAATTCAATTCACACCATCTAGGATGTGAGTGTGCAACTAAAATATGGATAAAAAAAAAATGTACGAGACCGTTATCGTTGACGTCATCATGTGACAGATTCACAGTATTGAGACAGGGAGCTGCTAACAGTCAAGGTCGGTCGGGAATGATACTGTCAACAGGATAGTGTATCATATTGCCCTCAGAGAAAGAACAAACCTGCACATAAACGCACAGTCACACGCACCCACGCACTCAAAAGACAGATTAACTGGCATCAAACTGAACAAAGCTATCATCTCCTTCCAGTCACAGCAAGAAGTAAAAAATAACAGCTTTCAGTGGACACTCCACACACAAAAAAAAAAAAGACGGGGTGGCACAATTTCTTTATCATTAAAGCACTGCTAGACAGACCCACCAAACCTTACAGTAATATAAGACGGTCAGTTCTGTTTAAAGCCAATATGCTGTAGATGTGACGTTTGATAAAAATGTTAAGTTATGAATTCAACAGTCATTGAGTAAATTCAGCAGGCAACCTAGACAACGCTGAATGGAAATCAGAAGAAGATAAACAAATAAGCAAAGACCATGCTGGTGAGAAAGATCGGTGCAAAATAAAAGAGGAAAAGTGAGCACTCAAGTTCCATAGAACCTCTCCAGCCTAATCCACCATCCATCCATCCATCCATGGCTCCTACTTTATTTCCAGTCGACCTCTCTGAAACCTTATTCACCCATATGTCCTGTCAACTCTGATCAGGGGTTGGCTTTGACAAGAACCACACTTAAATTGTGTGTGTGTGTGTGAGAGAGAGTGGGGGGGGCATGTCTGTTTCTGTCACACACTGGAGTCATCCCCTAATGGGTTAAATACAGGCATTAGACAGGGATTTGAATGGATACAATCACGACAGGCAAGACCTCACAATAACAACAGGCACATTAATACATGGAACACAAGTCAATATCCCTGCTACTTTTTCCTTCTGGCGTCTGCACATCACTTATTGATTTATTTCTCCTTTCTTTCAACAGAAGCAGGCTAAATGGTGCCCCTCTCTCTCTCTGCGTTTCAGAGTTGTGGTGCGTGCAGTCCTCCCTGTCAGGCCATGGAGGCAGCCCTGTCCGTCACTGTCGCCCAGGAGAAACGATCTGTGCCGACTCCTGCCTCCCTGTACCCTTCAGCCACGGCTAGGCCATCCGTGCCTCCGAAAGCAAGGGGCCGCTCGTGGCTTTAAGCGCGGAAAAGATGGAGATTGGATAGACTCTCTCACTCAAGACTTTAGACAGACCGCCATGGAAAGTAGGCTGTAGGACTGGAGGGGAATCGTACAAGTTCACTTGATCCGTACAAAGCCATCGGGATCATGGCTGGCTTTACGTCTGATCCATGCATGGGAGTGAAAGCAAGGTTGAGCGTAAGAAGCCCACTCCATAGTTGTCCCGTGTGGAGAAAAAGGAGTATGGGAAAAACAAAAGAGTCAATGGACAGAGAAAGGGAGGAAGGTAGGGAGCGTGGCAGCAGCGCCGCAAACAGCATAACGCGTAGGCAGCATGAGGAGGGAGATGACCCACACAGCAGAGGTTCACTATGCAGAGTGGGAACAGTGGGAAATGCTTACATACACACACACACACACACACACACACACACACACACACACATGGCTGAACTGCCATAAACACAAAACAGATGACAGCTGGACAGGACCGGTGTGAAACAGATGGGTCAAACATGTACACCAGCCAACATGAAGCTACTGTGGAAATGGGCCGGGACATAAATAAGGGCAAATATGATGAACCAAAAACATATAAATAACATAATACTATGCCCATTACTGAATCCAGCTGGGCTGGTTAAGTCCTAGGCACTAATGTACAGCTGGCCTATTTGCTACTAAATACCACCACTCTTACACTCAGCTGGAGCAGACCAAGTGCAGATCTACTTAACACAGTGAATGGGATCTGTGGCTGGTCTATGGCTTTGGGATGATGCTAAATATCAAACGGTCCAGCACAGCTGGCCAACCCACAACACTTTATTTTTAGACTTAAGAACCACAGCTGGAATGCTGGGAGTAGATAAAACAATAGAACTTTTTGGGTCATCTAAGGCTGGCTTCTCCGAATATGCATTAGGGTAGGCACTTTCACACTTTCAGTAGAGATTCAAAACATTTGAAATTTGAAACCGCATCCGAACACCGTCTGGAATCCAGTATCAACATTCAGTAGAATATGCATGAATGGACTTAAAGATCTCAGCTTACTACATGTTTGGGCACATATGCATATTTGATTCTATGATAATCATGATAACAAGAACAAGGGCTACAGGAAATACCAAACTACTCTTCTCTTTTCATTGTTCTAAAGTTAACATTAATAATAGCATTCAAGGGCAGGACAAAAAGCCTGGATAATAAGGTGGCACCCATTCAAACTATCGCTGACTCTAGACAACGTGACTAACACCTTGTCAGATCCCATCCCAAGTCTTAAAAGGTCTGTTTCACAGTCTGCTGCCTTCACTTAGCACCTGCCTGCTGTTTTAATTAACTCAATCCCGCAGGGGACAATTATGCTTTAACCTTAATTGGAACAGCAAATGAATCTAACTTATAGAAGGACAGGTGAGAGGAAGCAAAATAGACCAGAGGTGGCGACAGAAGTAAAGCTGAGAGGGTGTAAAGCTGAGAGGGTGAGAGACTCACGGAGGAACAGTAGTTTGTAGAGGGGGATGTGGGAGATTGCTGAGTGACTGCGAACTCTCAGTTAACAGCGTTCATTTAATACTGCAGTCCAGTGCTTTCAGAGAGATGGGAAATAGTTCCATTAAGATAAAGAGATAGCAGGCAAGGGAGGCATCCATCAATCGGATAAGCATTTACATACCTCAACGTCCCCCTGAGGACGGGTACAAGGAGAGGAGGGGGATAAAAGGGGTGGTGTACAGTCAGAATCTTTGGTGGAAAACAGGGGGAGAGAGAGAGAGAGAGAGAGAGAGAGAGAGACAGCACGAGAGCGAGAGCTAGAGCGAGAGAGAGAGAGACAGCATGAGAGAGAAAGCAATTGGGGTAAAGTGAGAGCCAGAAAGCATAAGACTGCCAGGCAAGAGAGAGAAGAGCTGCTCATAAATGGGCAAGGTTACACTCCAAACGCCAAGCGGCAGGCAGTGTAATTCATACACAACCTGGCTGGCACTGTGTGTGATGCATCTCAATGAGGCAGCCACACTTTGTGTCTACGAACAGAAAGTTTAAAAGGAGCTATTCGGCTGATGTTCCAGACTAGCTGAGCAGTTTGTAAATGAAATAATGTTTAAAAGCGGACTTCAAAAACAAGTTATGGCAAAAGATGGACACTAAGATGCGTTATATCTGCGAGTGCAAATTGTCACATTATACGTCTAGTCTTGCACTTTAAGACCTTCACGCTGTGAATTACGTATATTTATCCGTGACCAGTAAAAGGGTGTTCCCCTCGTGTGTGTATGCATGCTTCTGACAAACTAGTCCTTGGGTGGCTGTAAAACTGGAGCACGCTGCAGACACGCACCCCTTCTGGACATGTCTGGTGGTCAGACCAAGGTGTGTGCCACACTTGACTAAACATATCAGCTCACCCAGGAGTTAGGGTAAAATGTCCCCCGCCAACAAATCAGGGGTTCAAAAACCTGCTTACCCATAGCCTTACAATTAAAAAGCCATATAATGTGGCAAACATCCTATGGGTGAACCGTCGAGTCTGTGAGGACAAATTCCACTGTCACCACTCACTATTTATTACACTTGCATCATTGTTGTGATGCTTAGCTCTATAAAAAAGTTATCCAACAGGGCTAATTTGGAAAAGTTTCGTGCCAGACCAGCTCATTATGACGAGATAAATTACCTCCAGGCTCCATAGTGGCCTAATCCTGTTTCTCTCCAAAGACAACAAATGGGTCAGCATCAGTAACTGGCAGCAGCAACCTCAAACTTTCCAGTCCCAATAATTTTTACACAACAGACAATGTACCAAACCATTTCCCACAGGTAAAGCTATACACGTGTGTGTGTTTGTGTTAATCTACAAGATGGCATGATGACGGTGGCATGTGTGTGTTGCCATCACAACAGGGGCATCTCTCCTGTATAACATACTATAAAAAAGGGCTGACTAACTGTAAGCAACTTTGGGGGCAGAGAGACTCTGACATCAGTATGCCCCTGGGTCAGTACTGAGGAAATAGGTTGAGGGATGGACAAGAAGCAACTCTGTTCTGTGCGTGATGGTGATGTGCTTCCCACTGATTAAGGAGAGATGATGCACAGGGTCTGCATCGAATTATTTGGTAAATTGTGGTAAAATGCCCCAGTCATAGCACTGAATCTAAAATCTTCCTTTCAGACTCGACCTGGGAGTAAAGCTGTAGCTAGTCTAACGCAAAGTAAGATTTGCTTTCAGAACTAGCATACAGCGCATTCTACAATGCAACTCTTTAAAATCCCAGGAAAGATTCAAAGCAATGATACATATCGTATGACAATTAATATTGACAAGCAACGATTTCAACTTTACACGTATTAAACAACATGACAGTTGATAAAACACATCCGACACTTGTTCTGAAACAAAACAATTCTAAAACAACATTTTACAATGCCTGTGCGATATAAATGCAAAAGATACTTGCCAACCTTGCCTACAAAACCA
>JAVQIZ010115923.1:0-10502 GCA_036023535.2 Galaxias brevipinnis
GGTCCCGATTTTCTCACGGCAATTGATATGCTACCTCAAACTCTTACCACGCATCGTTCTTCATAAGCAGAAGTATTTTAAATATGAACAGTTTTTCATATCCGCTGATCATTAATATATTCATTCTTAACTGCCTTGATAAGCCTACTTACCCCGCAAGAAGAATCTTGGTACAGATAACGTTACCGATGAGCATCACTTACAACCAATGAATGCATAAACGCAATAAGCCACATTACACACCCACACAAACAAAAACATTTAGCAGGACACCCACCTAAAGAAGTGTAGGTCTCCACTGAACCTGACAGTAAGGTGAGGTTTTGGGCTGAGGACATGATTGTTTCTGAACCAGGTGACGTGGGCCCGAGGTCTGCTGTACGGAGGTCTGCAGACCAGCGTAACAGAATCTCCTCTCTTCACTGTCTGGTTGTTGGGCTGCTCAACAAAACTCCACTCCATCACTATGCATAGAATGGAAGGGGTTAGGGTAGAACATGTGTGTGTGATTAACATGTTTGCCTCTTCTTAAGCTTCCAGGCAAGACTGACAATTAGCAGTGGAATCACAATAAGAGTGGAAAAGGTGATGGAGCCATATGTTCTGTATTAACTGTGGCTATATAGCTGTAATGTTGGTGTGCTGCAGTAGAGTACCTGCTGGAAGTAGATATGCTGGTGGAGACTTCAGCCTCTCTCTCTGGTTTGTGGCCTCACAGTAATACAAGCCCTCATCCTCATCTGACACATTCCTACAGACCAAAAACAATTTTTGTATTCATACTGTATAAACAGTACATTAACTAAAGTATGAAAACCCTCACACCAATGTTGTTGAAGTTTTTTTAACAATAAAAAAACTGAAATCGGATTTGTGTTTTCTGGTAAATCAACCAGAAAAAACATTTCAGTTTTATTTTGAACAGTATCTGTATTTGCATATCTACAATGAGTTCACAAGGCTTTTTTCTAAAACAGATACAACAGATACTAACCTCCAAACGAGCAGCTGTCCATTGTTGAGGAGACTCAGTCCAGAGCTGTTTGTGAGCAAGCGGCCCTCTTTGAACCATTGCACCATGGGAACAGGGAAGCCACGGACAGTGCAGCTCATAGAGGCCTTGGTTGCCAGGGCAACAGTGATGTTTTGGGGGCCCTGGGTAATCTGCAGTCCACGAGGGACACCTACAGAGGCAGAAGCACACATATGTCACATGAGATTCAACAGTGTTTCCCTATAAGATGACACATCTACAAAAGTACAAAAAAAGATGTTTAATTCCATGTAGACGTTCCATTAGTGTTTGACCTGTCTTGAGAGCTTTGGGCAAGAGGTCACTGCACAATGGATATCTTGTCATGATGTCAATCAGATGTTGTTTGTACCACACTCTATAGGTTTGGCACAGAGAAGCCTCTCAGGCACAGAGTACTGGTCTGGTATTCTCTTCTGTCCCTTCTCTCTTTGGTCTCTTATTCTCTTCTGCTCTCTAACTAAGATATCTACTACAGGAGTGCATAGTGCCATGATCTGAGCTTAGATACCATAAACCTCTGTGTTCATCACCCTTTAGTTGAGTAGTCTGCTTAGTCCTCAGCTTGCATAATGAAACTCCAAAACAAACATCTTCATGAATGGAGATCATTGATTAGTAGAGATGTGTTGAAGGATGTCTCACCTAGCACTGTGAGCATAGCAGAAGAGCTCTCCATGCTGGTGTTCAGCAAGGGGTTGTGTGTGACACACACGTAGGCCCCTTCATCTTCCAGTGTCACATTGGGGAGGTGCAGAGTGCCTGTTGTCTTCTTTTGGCTACCACCACCATATTGACCCTGTATGAAGGGTCAGCACTCTATTCACTTCAACAGAAAGTACGAGTTCACACACGCACCCACACACAACGACACCAACATACACAAATGTATAAAGGCAAACTCAAACTGTCCCAGGCTCATATGCATACCATAAAGCCAACCTGAATCTGTGTTCCTCTGGTGACATCTAGTGCCCATCTGTCTTTGAGCCAGGTGATGTGTGCAGGGGGTGAGCTGTCTCCTGACACACACTGGAGGAACACCCCCTCTCCCTCACTGACCCTCTGAGACTTGGGACTGAAGAACACTGGCTCCATGCCTATACGTATACAAAGACACACACATAACAGACCCACAACACACACACAGGAACACACACAATAGACATGGCAATAGAAAAATAAATGCACTACAGTAAATCACAGTCCAAGGGGATAAAAAGCCAAATCCGGTCTTTCATAAATCCTAAATGGTTGAGACACCTCGGCAAGTAACTACCAAGAACCATATCACTCTCGACCCCATGCACACCTGCTTTTTCCACCTGAACCACCATGCTGATAAAATCCGGTCCGGTGTTGGCGCTACACACATATCTCCCTAGGTGTCTCTCTCTCAGACGGGGGAAAACCAGGGAGCCATTGGCCAGTTGGTATATGACTCCAGGAGCAGCCCCGGGGTCCTGTACTACTGTCACTGCTGTTGCTGCATCCCCATGGACTCTCTCCCACTTGACAGACAGCGCCCTCTGCTGTTGTGAGTCATACACCGCACAGGGCATGGAGAGAGGAGCCCCCAGCACACCAATCCCATCTTCTGGCTGGAGGGAGAACGCTAAAGAGTGTGCAAGTGTGTTCAACAAGTTACAACATCAATTCAAATGATTTACTACAATGCACTGTTAACTGGTAGATATTAAAGTACATCTTAACAACGGTGCACATATAAAACACCTGGATATCCCCAAAGGCATTAGTGGGACCCATTCCTATTCCATCATTCCCTCAGAGTATATGAAGTCCATCCCAGACTGTTGAACCGGAATCCAATCACACCTTTGTGTATCAAACTGTGAGTGAAACTACAGGTTGCTAGGTTACAGCCTAATCTAGGCCAGGTTTTTTCCCCAAGCCCTTTGTCACATTATACATGAGGTGTGGAAATTAGCATGGGCTCCATACTAATAGGATCACATTAAGAATAGATCTATCAAACAGTTATCATCACTTCATGAATATACTATTAGATATTTCTAGTCTTTGAGGGCAAGTATTGGAGAGTGTCTGTGCATCCAGTGGCTCGTTGTATTTGTACACTAGGCCAATCTAAACTTGCAATAGCCAGCAGGATGGTTGAGATGTATTTTAGTCTATGGCTAACGTTGATTCTATTTTTTTTTTTTTTGTGACCAACTTTTTATTGATTTTAACCACATTATTTAACAGACATGGCTACATCATTACCAAAATGCAAAACAAATTTCACAGCATAGATGTGCCAATACGTTGATTCTATTGCTTACAGGCATTTGGTATCACTAAAAATACATTTAAAAACACAGGGCTACAGGCTAAGCTGCTGCTCACCCAGTTCAGAAAGGGCTGACTGGATGTGGAGGGAGCAACAAAGGATCAGCATCCAGAGGGGAGAGGTCATCTGACAGACACCCCAGACAGAAGCAGGTTCCAGCACCAGTAGCATCCTACTGCAGAGCTCCCTGGGGGGCACCAGGGGACCACCACGTAACCCTGTCCATGGTAACGGCTGTGGGACACACAAAGCCACAGTGTCTTTATCATCAACCTCACCTGGTTGCACTATGGTCAACTCTCTCTGTGATCACATTGTCTTATTTAATAAATGCAGTCTCTCTCTCTCTCTCTCTCTCTCTCTCTCTCTCTCTCTCTCTCTCTCTCTACGTATGGTTGTGTTTTAGTGGCACCGCAGTGATCACACCTCAGCTTTGTGCTCAACTAGCCTCTTTAGTGCCTTGAATGGGCCGAGCCACTTTATACAACTGCACACTGTGGTTGCCCACTCAATAGGAGTGACATGAAAAGAACTGCTCAGCTTTGTACTATGAAGATCAGTTATCGGGGCTGGGAAGGAAGCTGGTCGTCTGATCCTATGGGCTTTCATGATCCTCAATGTGGCCTTGTAAGGACCGATCACATTGTTCAGCCACAATTGCATTTTTGCTCTGAGTTTATACACGAGAACAGGCCAATAGCAGGCTCAAGACAGATTAATGTCATATTTGATTCGAAGAGGCACAAAGAGCAAGGACTCCTATTGATAATAGGGGTACAAGAGCTGGAAATTGATAAAGATGTGTATGCAACAATTACACAGCTTTTTCTCTCAACTTCAACTCAGCTTTCTAAAACAAAGCTTATATTGGGTCAAATTCCACGGTGGGATATAATTTAGTTATGAGAATATACATGTAATGACAATTCCTAAGCAAATGCATGCCAGTGGAATGGTGTTTCAGTTGTGTGAATGGCTACTCCAGGCTCTGAGTCATCTTGGACCTTCACATGGCTTGGCTGCTGAGAGCCTGAAGGCGTGTGTTTGCTTTGGTGCCACAACAGAGCCTTTATCCAACAAACAGCTTAGCAAGTCATGAGCCTCTGACTTGTGTCTCTTCTGGACAACGTTCAAATAAACTTATACTACACAAACTTATTAGCAAACAATTATATATCTTTTATAGTAAACATAAAAATTATAATAAACTTCATCATCATAATTATCTTCATCACTATTCCCAGAAATACTAAGTTTAATATCTTATGATAGTTGTATTTTTTTCTACTGTAATACATTAGCAGAACACATAAAATATATTTGATGTAGCATGCCTTGATTCAAATATAACAATGCACAATACAATACTAAACAACATAATGAACTAGTACAAGTGTGCAATGTGCAAGTAAAAAAGTGTAAAATCCTTAATGCAGGCCACTATTGCAGACGGGTCATAGTCATGACACAGTAACATGTAAATTATTAGATATTATACTCACTTTGTTCGGTCCAATGGTTTTATCTGCTTTGTGCAGTGCAGTAGGTAAGCCCATGTGCTGCTCTCTCAGTTACAAGCTCTCTTTTGCCTAAGCAGACTGCCTGATCAGCCGATGCATCTGCTTAGCGTTCAGCTGGAGGAGAACAAACCGCTGCCGCTCATGGTGCACACAGACACAAAAGCATTCGCAGGCACAGACACACGTGCACAATACACGCACAATCTCAAGAGCAGGGCATAATCCTTTCAGGGCTGCAGGCTGCGCTCAAATACTAGCACCATCCTCTTTTAGATGTGTGAAGACAATATTTAAGCAAAGAAAAGAGGAGACCAAGAATGGTACAATACAATAGAAAATACTCTTGATTGTATGACAATTATTTGCATTTTCCCTACAAGTAAAACACAATCCTATTTTTATGAAGAAAAACTTAGGATACAAAAGATCACTTCCTAGTAAACATGTTTAATAAGTATTTGGTATAAATACACAGTGATTTTATTTAGGTAATGCCTAAATACAGATTTGAATGATGCTGCAATGACACTAACAAACAAAGCTTTGTAAGAGTGCGACCTTCTGTGGACACGTTTTCTTAGAATTGTGCCTGGATGTTGAGAAATATCATTATCAACCAAACAAATATTTGACTGGATGAAATTGTCCTGGTCTTTGTGTAGAGCATGGAGTAGGGTAAACACCATACTAGTGATTGATCTGTTAATGGAGTATAAACCAGGAGTTTTATTTCTGCACTATTTCCCCCTGATCAATGTAGTTCAGTGAGTTTGCCACAGCAAACAGTACTGTGTCTATCTTGGGGATGGATGGATGTATTGATAACTTAGGTTTATACAGAATTGTATTTGGTTGACTATGTGTGTTGATATTTGAGGGAGGATGGAACCCCAAACTTCAATTCCTATTGTATTGTCATTCTCATTTAATGTAATTGTTTTTTCTGTTAACCATAATTCTTGTATTCTGACATCACAAAGCTACGTTAATCTCCATTTGTAATGAGTTGTAACTTGGCTTTACACATTCAAAGCCACAGTTGCAGTTATTTACATACTCTCATCTCCGTCTTACCTGGCTGTCTTTGCAATTGTAAATTTACCCAACCATTTCAGAACAATCACATGTAGTTTAAAGTACAAACAAGCTGATTTATAATCTATGTTAGGCGAATGATTTTCATTACCTGGACAAAAACTAATAATGTTGGTAGCAAGTGATTGTCAAATAGGACATAAAACATGTAAAAAAAATGGTTTGTCTACCAGAAAATAGTTTAAAATGCATACCAAAACCCTTTGTTCCATGGAGAATCCATAAATGTTTTTAACCTTTTTTAGTTTAGCCATCATTCACTGTAAGTAATGGAAGTGACGACATTATCATCATCGCTTCGGTCCGCCAGTCTTTATTGGTCAACATTACAAAATGAGAAGAGCTCTGGAAGATATTTTGACATAGGCTTGATAGATGCCAGAGTCTTCCGACATCAGTGCCCTGCAGAGTTAACTGAGTTAAAGTAGTCACATTCAAATCAAAGCATATTGCATAAATGATAGGTACTGCCAAGTGGACTGGACTCGTATGAACATTTCCTTACAACTTGGAACAGCTAGCATTACTCATATGCAAGTTTGTTGCACTATGACAGTAAAGTGTGTCACTCACCATTGACAAAAATAAATTGTACACAGTGGGTGCTGTATCCGCAATCTAAGAATGCCTCCTCTGGGCTGTGTACTGGCCAACAATCTGGTTTCTAAAATGTTGGTTGATTAGTCAACAAAGCAGTAATGCAATTAAAACCCTCTACTGCACACATTCAGGTTTGAGATTGGTAAAATTATTCCAATGTGATTTCCTGGTATACACCCCCCCCACCCCCACCCCCCACCCCCCCACCCCCCACAACACTGTGCGATAAGGGTTATAAAACACAAAGAAAATGTGTGAATTTCCTATAAAAGTATTTAACTGACCCATGACATAATTATTAAGATCACACAACAATTTGAACCAAGTTCTCAAAGTGTAATCAATCACGTCTACTTCAGCATTACTCATTATGTATGAAATTTAAAAAAACAGTTGCTTTGGCTGGTGAAACAAACAAAGATGTGCAATACAATTATTTCACATAACCTTTGGTGTGCCTGTGCACCCAGGAACTCTGCACGTTCCTTTGTTGTCACTCATGACTGGCCAGTGTGATGTGCTGTCCAACCGGATATCTGGAATTGGGATGAGGCAGTGGGTCCCTGTCTTGGGAGATCCCACCACTGGGACGACCTTTCTGATGCTCCAAATTTGAAGGCTTGCCCCTGTTCTTAACCTCAACCCTGTGCTGAATTGTGCTGTTTGCAATTTATTATGCATTATACTCCCAGAGGTGTCATCCAATTTTTTTTGAGGGGCTTAACAACTTCTACAATATTATATAAAAAGTGATAGGCCAGCAGTATTTTGATACTATAATTTTGAGCCCTGACAAATATATATAGTATTATGGATCTGATTTCAAATAATTGAGGGGGCATGTGCCCCCTCTGTTTGAATGGGCACGACGCCTCTGTATACTCCCTATGATACACTCCTACACACACTGCTTACATATGTCTTTTGTGTGTGTCTTTCAGAGTTTGTAAATGTGCAGTTTACCGCCACAAAACCTTCACTCTTCACATTTCACTTCTGCTCAAACCCGTTTCTGGAATCCGCTCTTCCTCACTTTCACTGGCCTCAAGTTCACTGTCCTCACTATCTGAAGGATTTTCTCTAACAGCCCAATTAGGATCCTTACTTCCACCATAGAATAGTTTAGGGTCCATTTTCTGTGAAGAACCATTGATATTATGTCAAAAAACTGTGAATTAGGTTATCATTTTACATAGAATTATATATCTTATATTGACCATAATATGCCCTAAAAGTACCCCTTGCTGCATAACGTTGCCCTGAGGCAACTTAAAGAAAAACAGACTTTCTAAATATACAAAAAAATAAATCTTGCAAAAACTTATTGAACATGCTTCTCTAGACATTCATAAACACATATGCATTTTTATTCACATGTCTTATCAATTTAAACATGCTAAACAATTAAATGTATCTTACCAGTTGACCACACCAGGTGCCCACAAGGTTGCCTTTGTGAAACAATGCCCAGCCTCCAAATAATGTGTGATAGACACTCCCATATGTCATTGGATTGGTCTTAACCTTGTTTACAAGCATTGTGATTGGTAGAAATATATTTTGTTTTAAATTATAAGGTTATGGGAGTTTTAAACGTTTTGTGTTGTCTGAGGGCAACAGTGTGCAGTAAAGGGTTAAATAAAATGTGAGGCCGTATATTTACTGCAAATAACATTTCTATTAAACATACTGTAATTAACTAATATAAACAGATTCTTATGCTCTTTATTGACCTGCAAGAAATACAGTTTTTAAATTGTAGCTATGCTAAATCAGCTAGATCAGTCAGTAGGTCAGTAGAGCACAGTGCTGAAGGGAGAGAGGAGAAGACAGAAGACAGGGGTGGAGAAGAGAGACTTTGCCGCTCCATGAAGTTCTGGCCAACAGAAGGCCTGCTCCAATATCAGTTGAGTCTCTGCATTTATACCTGGAACAGAGGGGTGATAGGATAGTGTGAAGATATGGGCTGTTTAAAAAGCGGTCTTGCATTTTAGTAAATATTTTAGCGGTCAGCACAAGCTTACTATTTTGTGTCCACTCATTCCAGGCATGCAGAGCATCGCTGGGATGCTCTGCCTCAGAATCTGTGATGAATCAGAAAATTTGCCAATGAGAGTGGCAACTATATGCCAACTATATGAATTTGTGTGCTTCAAATGCAAGTTGCAACTTATAATGTATGAAATAGTATATACATTTAAATATATTACAGTGATAAATACAATACAATAGCGAACAACAGTATTAATTGTAGAGATTTTCTTACTTCTGGAGTGGTCCAGAAGTAGATGTTTTAGGTTGCTAAGTGCATGGGTGAGATTTTCCAGCCGATGGTGAAGATGAACGTTTTCCTCATTTAGAGCATGAATGGTTTCCTGGAGCTCATAGGCAGAACCACAAATGGACAGCGATATCACCCAAATAATTACACCCATCTGAACAGTGAATGTGATGTCCTGCTATCTTGAGGTGACGCTAATGAACAAACAATTATGAATCCACTCTAGTTTATCACTGCACACTACTCTGCTGCGTAGGTCCTAATGAATTGTGTAGCTGTCCCAAAACGCATTAACATCTGGTGGAAACCGTAGTGATTCGGGACGTAGAAGCAAAGCTCAATAGAGGGGCAAGCTAGATGACACTCTTAACGATCAGTTGTGCCCCTTTGCTTTTAAACACTATTGTTAGTAGTTGTTTCTTTGACAGTGTCATTTGTTTAATTACGAGTAGGCTACTGTATGTACTAACAATGTTTTTTGCCTTTAAACAGGACACACTGCCCTGGTCTCAGTAGGTTAACCCTGTATAAATAAAATAAATAATAACAAAAAGGGTCACGGTATCCAATCAATCTCCTATCAAATGGGCATTATGTGTAACACATTGACCCCTTTTATCAGCATATTTCAAATACAGGCCCTTTAACTAATAGGCTAAACATCCACCTTTAGGTTTTTTTGTTTGCTCAGTGTACAGCTTGATAGTTGTATTATTTCAACTGTCTGAACTTTTTCAAAACAACTGCAAACTTAATAAAGAATGCTTTTTGTTTACTGGCTAAGAACCACACTTAAAAAAGTGTGCAGAGAGAGGTGCCCAATTTACAAAGTCTAGTCTGGCGGATGAAAGACGTTGGAAAAAGTCTGCATATTGTTTCAGTCGGCACCAATCAGAATCAATCCAGATTCTTCCACTTCCGCCATCAGCTTGTTAATTGTTAGTTTTTAAGTCCCCGCCGCTACGTGAAACAACTATACACGCTTAAAATTGCAAGTTTCGGTGAAGATTTGGATCGTACAGTAAAGCAGGCCTGCTTGGTGCTTTAGGTGGATGGTTGTATATATTTACGAAGAATATGATTAGAACATTAAGAGCGATTGATGCGACGAAGTGGCCTTTAGGTAATATAAACATAGGCCAATAAAAGGCTTGGGCTGTGGTCTGTACATAATTAGTTAAATTGGGTAGAGTGAGTTATTTTAAAATTCTGCAACAAAACAGGAGCAGCTAGCATCCCTTAAAGTTCCTAAAGACACTCCTGTTTGAGTAGCATTGAAGTCAGTCAATCATGTAATAAATGCTGATCCACATGTGAGGCATTGCAGGGTAAAGACTGTCCAAAGCCTTGAAGGTTGCCACAATTGGCGAGAAAATTATTATTCATTTCTGACAGAAACAAACTATCAACAGGTAGAAAATGTAGAATTGTTGGCTACAATAAAACCACACATTTATGAGGACCTTTAGCTTAGAAAGAGAACTAAGCGAACAGGAAACGTTTGCCTTCGCTTGAAGTATACTGGACCCTTATTGATAGGCTGCACATTTTCACTCAATGCTGCAGAACATTAAAAGATAATCAATGATGGTTCGGCTGTTTATATTTTATTTTATATATATATATATATATATATATATATATATATATATATATATATAT
>JAVQIZ010115927.1:0-35701 GCA_036023535.2 Galaxias brevipinnis
TGCGCGTGTTCCCATGTCCCCAGCCCCTCCCCCGTCTCAGCCCCCTCACCCAGCCTTCCCCCCCCTGTGGCTCTGCCTCCTGCTCACCCCCCTCACCTGAGCGACCCGGTGGCGGCTAATGGCGACCTCGTTTAATGGCCGCTCCGCCCGCTCGTCAGGTGGGTTTTTAATTACCTTTCCTGTGCACAAACTCACCTTGGCTTCCCCCCCTCCTCTCTCAACCCCTCTGCAGAGCCGGGCCCTGGTGGGCAGGGTCACCAGGCTGAGTGACACGGCCATAGCGCTGGAGTCATTCAGGGGCTCGGAGAGAGAGACCAACCCGCTCTACAGAGATTACCACGGTAAGACCGCACAATCCCGCTCTCCGCCCCTGATTCCACATCCAGCTCTTCCTCTTCTCCCCGTTTTCTCTCTGTGTCGTGTACACACACACACACACACACACACACACACACACACACACACACACAGAGACACACAGGCTCAGAGCCACCCAGAGCCAGTGCATTAGGGCTGGGGCTGGGCTGTGGATGGAGGCAGGGCAGCCCCCTTGCAGGCCATGCTGTCAGTGCGCGTTAGTGTGCTGCTGCTCAATCAGACGTGCTCCTCAGTAGACAGGCCGGGGGGGATTCAGCTGCCACGCCGCACACCCCACCCCTCCTCTTCCCTTCCCCACAGCAGAGCCCCTCTCCCCCATCACCTCACCCTCTCCACCCCCACCCCCCAGTCCCATACCCCCGAGGCCTAGAGCAGAGCAGACCGATGCTGGGGAATCGATATTCTCACCATCACTCTCTCTCTCCCTCTCTCTCCCTCCCTCTCTCTCTCTCACTGTCTCATTCTCTCTCTTCTCTCACTCTCTCTCACTCTTTTTGCATCTTTCCCTCTCTCAGTGCCTCCATCCTCAATGGCCAACGTGGTGTGTGTGTGTACATGGAGGAAGGAGGATGAGGTATTTCAGTGCAAAGAGGAAAGGATGACAGTTTGGAGGAAGGATGGGAAAAAGGACAGGAAGGTGCCACTAGTCTTTGCCGTGCCACCCCACTCTCTTTCCTACACTCTTTTCCATTTTTCCATTCCTCTCTCACTCTCTCTCCACACATAAAGGTCAGTTTAAGCGAGGGTGGTATTTTTAGTGCTGCCTCTTGTCCTCTCGCTTTTGCTCTTTTGCTCTCCTCTCCTCTCCTCTCCTCTCCTCTCCTCTCCTCTCCTCTCTTCTTCTCTCCTCTCCTCTCCTCTCTTCTCCTCTCCTCTCCTCTCCTCTCCTTGGGTGAGATAACCCTGGTTGTGACACATTAAGGGGTGAGGAATAAAAAACATTCAATGGCAGAATTTGGTTTCGCTCCAACAGCATGTTTTATTTACATACTGTTGTGAACTCCAACTGCATTTTAAAAGGATCCCATTCAAAACCATTCTAAAACACATATCATTGTTTCATGTCAATTCAGGTTTCAATATTTAGCAATTTTATTTGTATCCTTTAGCCATTATGAAAATGCATGTTAGATTAGAAAAACATAACATAAAAGTCTGGAGGCTTGTTTTGATGTATGCCTATGCCTGCTGTGTGTGTCAATGCTTTTGTATATATATGTGTGTGTGTGTGTGTGTGTGTGTGTGTGTGTGTGTGTATGAATCTATGAGTATTGTAAATGTCTGTGTGTGTGTGTGTGCGTGCGTGCGTGCGTGCGTGTGTGTGTGTATCTTTGTGTCATGTGAGTGTGTACATGTGTGTGTTTGCAGCAGCATTTCGGGGCTGCTCAAAGCATGCTGGGAAGCCTGTCACTGCGAATCAGTAGAGGGAAAATCACCCAAGTGCACAGAGGAGAGAACCTACCATCCCCCTCTTTCGCTCCCTGTTTCCCTCTCTCTCTCTGTCCATTACTCCCCCACTCGCCGCTCTCTCTCCTTTTCTCTCTCACGCGTCTTTCAGACCATCCCACTTGTACTCTCCAGCTTTATGAAAACGTCCCTTAATGGTAAAGAGAGAGAGACAGAGAAAATGGAGTGAAGCAGGGCAGGCCCCATCTCTATGTGAGTCTACCATCCTCTGGTAATGCGTCCTGCTCAGACCACGACCACACTGACCAGAGTCAGTCAGCGCTGTTGGCTGACATACTTCTTCTGGGAAGGTACACCAAGAGCAATAGAGGAAGGAACCAGATGGGTTTTCTTTTGTACTAGTCTGTCTCTCTCTCCCTCTCTCTCTCTCTCAGATACGAAAACACACACACACACACATACACACACACACACATAGATCAACACACACCACGAAAAAAATCCCTATCAACCCGCTCGCCCTTTCCAGCCTTACGGCAAAAAAGAAAAGAGCAATTACTCTGTCCGCTGGAATGAAAGTTCCTGTTTATCTTGTGGTGTTTCAACACATATTAGAGATTAGTCACAGCTTTTTGGCTGGGTTCTTGGGATCGGGACAGAGAGACGAGGGACAGGACTGTGTCGGAGGGAAGGGGGAGAGACTCTGCCCACCCTATGTGACCTGTCCCCAGAGCAGGGCTTTTACCAACACAACTGGTCGGGTTATTAGTGCGTGTCACAGCGGAACTCAGCCGCCCCAGCAACTCTTAGCACGTCCACCTTCTGTGCTGAGTCCCTCTGTCCTGTACGGTTTTCTCCCCGTCGCAGGGCTGCTCCACGTGCGCCAGGTGCCCCATCTCAACTGTCTGGTGAGCGAGCTGCCCGACCACAAGGACCTGGCCTTCAAACTCAAGAGGAAGCAGTTCACCATCGAGGTAGGCACCACTGTGACCCCCTCCCGCCTCCCCACTCCGCCCAAAGCACTCCGGCGAACAAACAAACAAATAACGTGTCAGTTAGAGGCTCACCTCCTCGTGCTCACTCTGTTACATAACACTCTCTGATATTTTGTTTTCTGTCATCCGTCTTCGACATGTTCTCCCCCAAGAGCCCACACACACACACACACACACACACACACAGTCAGCCCCCAACAGTGTCTGCTTATAGGGTTTCATGCAACCATTAACATAAAAGGGGATCCACTGAGATGTAAAGAGTCGATTTATTTATAACCATTTTTAAAGGTTTTTTTATTTTATTTGCGTTCTTCCCGTTTGACGCGTCGTTCACTTCAGGCGCCGGTGATTGGGAGTCGTCGCCCGCGTTAGCCTCGCTCCGCCAAGCCGCGCGTGCGTTCCACTGCTATCGGGTGGCAAAGCCAAAGGTGCAGCCATCGATTATACACCCTTGTTGTCACACCTACCTGAGGGTAACTCCAGAAGGGCAGCAGAGCGAGAGCGTCCACCACACTGGACTACGAGATGGGGAAGGACTGTGGAGTTTTTATTTGAGCTTTGAACGTTAATGGCACAGGAGTAAAACCATATGCCTGTGTAATCACCTACGCATTGACAGAATGAAATTTAACAGAGACAGTCTCTGATATTGAGTCCTCAGGCTTCAGTCTCTCACTTTCACTCTCTCTCACACACACACACACACACACACACACACACAATGCCCACCATGACACCTCCTCACTCTCACTCAGAGTAATCAATCTGTCAAGAGGCCTCCCACTCCAGAGACAAATGAAGGGCCCCTCCTCATGATGAGCTCAGGCTCAACATGGGCCCCCATTACATTATCATTACCTTATCACACCCACTACCGGGGCCTTTTTACTGCCATTGTCTCTGACAGGAGGTGAGGAGGGGGAGCAGAGCGACAATGGGCTCCAACCAAAAATCACCCCTACCCCTTGCTCCTCTTCTCTGCTAGCCACTGGTTGCCCCCTGGTCTCTCTCTCTCTCTCTCTCTCTCTCTCTCTCTCACTCTCTCTCTCCACTCCGCCACCACCTCCTCTTCCCTCTGACCCCGCTGAATGGGCCACTCTGGTGTAGATTTATACAGCCTGTAAAAGTCAAGGTGGTGGTTGTCCTCTGGCCATTTAACTGCCCCTCTGTTGTGGATAAGTAGGGGGCTCCTCCAGCCTCTCCGGTCTCAAAGCAGAGCCTCACTCAGAGCATTGTTAAAAGGGCCAGCCTTTGTCTGCTTCCAACTAAGTTGATGGGATGTTTTTTTTCTATCCGTCGAAAGAGACTGAGTAGTTCCGTAGGATTTAGAGGAAAGACAGGGAGTAAAAAGGGACTGAGTTAACAGAGTGAGAAAGGCACGGAGTGCTTCCGTCACCCATTACACAGCGTGTGGTTGAAAGTATGTTGACACGAGAGAGCACACTATATGAAACGCCAATCAAGTCCGTGGCTGTGATCAGTTCGCCTCCCAGGGAATTTCCAAGGCATAACAAAAACGTTGTTGTAATCACTGTTTTAATATGTTAGTAGCTCTGACAGTGTAATTGGTTACGAAAGGCAGGAGGAAGCTTGGCGGTCAACGTTGACTTCGTAGCTCCAACCCAGCCACATGCTGTCATGGTTCAACAGGTTGCTGGGTGTGTCATGGGATTGCGTGCTTGTTTGTTTGTTCTTACCGTTGCGATTTCGAACTGCGTGCCACGGCAAAACCGTGACCCATCGGTCAACTGTCTGGGCGGGCACTTGATTGACAGGCGAAATTGTGACGAGCTCCCCAGCCCACCCTTTCTCTTTTTAGAGTCAAACCATGAACGATCGTCTCGACCCGCTAACCTCATCGTGAATTCTTTACAGCGGTTGATTCTCCTGAGCTTTTCTCTTCGGCGTCTCTCTATCTCCATTCTTCCGGCCTCGGCTCCGGCGTGTTCTTTGGCTGAGGTGTGACAGGTGATTGGCAGCTCCAGCCCTCGTGAGCAGGGTCAGGTTGCAGGCAGCACCACGTCGTCACACCTGTATCACCTGTGGGAGCGCCGAGTCATCCTCAAACGCTGCGTTTCAACCGCCGTCGGAGTCACGATTGCAACACCAAGCGACTCGGGAACGCGGAAGTTTTGCAGCAGACCGTACTTGTGTGCCGTTCCATATGCGTGCATATATGCTTGTGGTGTTTTCCCGCTCTAGTATCTTTAATTCTATGTTTCGGGACGCAGAAATGTTCCCTGCTTTTTGACTGGTCTTTTATTAGACAAGTTAGCTGGCTAAGGTTACCGTAGTAACCAATCAAGGTGTAAAACACTAATTACCCACCATGCCCCGAGGGCAGAATTAACCCCTGGCCCTGTCTGAGCAGGTAGCGTGTAGGTGTATAGACAAGATCAACACATATTCAGACTCACACGCAGACACTGAACGGGCTTACTCTCTCACACACACACACACACACACACACAGATGATTGCATCTGTGGTGTGAGAAATGCACGCACTCATGAGAAATGAATTTCCCTCCTTGTGGATTCACAAACGCACACTCCAGCCAGGTCTCACCGTGCGAGATGGCCCCCGATGAGGAAGCACAGAAGAATGCGAGGAGAAGGCAGCTAAGCTCCCCTTTACCTTTGCGTGACCTTTTAAACTGACAGCCAACGAGGCCGTGGGGGGCAGAGCGGTGCCCCGGGCAGGTCAGGGGGTCACATACAGTATGAGACGGCAGGGACTGGTGTCAAATTAGTCTCCTCAGGACGGCGAGCGGGAGAGGCTGAGGACAGACGCACCGCTCCGTCCCTGCCCTGTCTGTCACGTCTGTGCGGGCGTGTCGGCTGAAAGGTAAGCTGTTGAACTGCTCCGCGGACACCGTGGAGGGTCGGGGTTTAGACGGAGGGCCCTCGCACGACTTTTCTTTCCGAGGTGGTAGAAACCAAGAAGAGTAGTGGAGACGAGGCAGAGAGAGGAACCGGGGTGGCGGGCGGAGAGTCGGTTAATGTCCCCTGTCGTGTCCTCGAAACGTCTTGAAGGCAACACCTGGCCGTGCCCCCCAGTTGCCGCGCTGGGGGGTGCCGAGGGAGGGGTGTTAATGGACCTCTGTGAGGAGCAGAGAGGAGGGTTGGAGACAGGGGGGGAGGGGCGGGGGGGTGGTGGAGAGACACGCGGGCGGGGGGAGGCGGTTAAGTGATTTTAAGGTCAGGTCTAATTAAAATGAGGGCTTTTCCTCAGAGGGACCGAGCCGCCTCGTTGAGAGAGGGATGGAAAGGCGGAGAAACAAAAGGGATTGTGGGAGGACAAATGAGTTGGACCGGCACCTGGCTCCTCAGGGATTATTTGTGTTTGTCTGCCCGTGTGTTTGTTCTCCTTCCCCCGCCCGGTCCAATATGTTTTTCTGCATGTCTCAGCTGGCGTTGGGTTCTCTACGGAGTTGGAACCGTTACAGCGAGGAGCAGAGTGAGGGAGTGAGGGACGAAGCCAAACTTGGTCATTTATAATTTAGAGCATTTCTAATAGAGGCGCTCATTGAATGCTTATCAGCTAGAGCCCTCCTTACAGGAAGCACACAGGCTCCTCCTGTATTCCATACATCTGCTGGTGGTTCTACTGCCTTATCTTGGGAATCACAATCGGATTGGAATGGACTTTTTGAACAATATTCTCTATGAATAATTGATGCTTCCTCCCTGTGCGCGCCCCAGCCTCTGTCGCGAGATGTGGGTGTGTATGGTGTGTGTGTGTGTGAGCGAGGGAGAGAGAGTTTGGTGTAGGCCAGTCCATGGCACGCGATCAGACCCCTCAGTTGAACACTTAGCAATGGGGGAATATTCACAACATACATCAGATCTGCATCTTTTATTTAGTAGGTGGTTTTATCTAATGTGTGTGTGTGTGTGTGTGTGTGTGTGTGTGTGTGTGTGTGTGTGTGTGTGTGTGTGAGGGTGGGATACACCTGCAGAGTGTGTTGTACAACGCCAAGCGTAAATGGCCTTTCTTTAGCATCACCCAACCTTTTTGTGACATTTGATGAAGTCAGAATAAAACACCTCTGTGTAACACTTGATTGACTGTGCAGATGGACCGGTGAATTAGGCCAGGGACCCGTTGGTGGGGAAGTGACAGAGAAATGTGTTCCATTGTCAGCCTGTGGACCCATTGAGAAGAAAACCCACTTGTGTTGGTGTTAGTCAAAAGTTTGCCTGATATGCTACCCCCACATCTGGCGTCAACACAACACGCCGTTGTTTCCTACAAACCGACAGTTTGAACAGAAAACAAAACAGGACATTTGCGGCCCCCCTGCCAGACGGGGTAAGAGTGTGTTGCGCCTCGACTAGCGCTGGAAGTGAAGCTGTTTCATCAGTGAGCAGTGAACCCTTAACATGGTCCGTGCACTGCTCAGCCCCCATTAGACTGGACTGGTTTAGCAGGGCCCGACTGGGCTCAGAGCTGATTAAACCAGCCCCGGCGATGTCTGCCGCCCGCCTTGGAGGAAGAGGCTATGTGACATGCATGCCTCCCTACATCCATGGGGTCTCGTATGCTGCTTTGGGAGGCTGTGTGTGTGTGTGTGTGTGTGTGTGTGTGGAGAGGGGGGGTGCGTGTAGGGGTTTGGTAACAAACAGAGGACCCCCTATTAACATAATGGTAGTGACTGGGGTACCATAGCCCCCTGGTGCTTTTTGGATTGTATCTTTACTCTACAAAGTGTCCCAAGGATGTGAATAATGCTATTGTTATTGCCTAAGCACGGCCTTGTAGAATCCTGGTGCCTAATTGGGCCTTAGGTCTATCTGCAGACTGCGTCATAGACGACTGTCGATAAGACTTGAAATTCATTGTTACTTTTTTTCACTGCTCCCACACAACCTCCACATTCCCCCTCCCCATGAAGATCTCAACAAAGCCAAAGGGTAGTCAAGTCAATGTGGAAGAATGGACCGCTGCAAAAAAATATTAGCTGAAATTGTCATCATCGGCACAAACAGGTCCACGGTCGGAGTGGTTCAAAGGTGGAATGTTGATCCGGAGCAGGAGAGTCGAGCCCAGGAACGCTCTCTGCTTGGGCCCTAAAAATAACTTTCCCACACTCTCAGCGCGCCGTGTCCTAGGGGGTCAGGAGGAGGAGTGTGTGAGGGGGCTGCTGGGTGCTGTATTTGTGTTTTGTTAGTGCCGAGGTGTGTGTGTTTTTAGCCAGAAAGAAAAGGGTCTAAAATAACTTGTTAAATATCAACCCCATGCCTGTTGTGTGCTTGGTTTCAGTTTAGCTGACTGTGGAGAACTGGAGATCACTGGTCTGAGCTCAGTTGTTGATTACTCATCACAACGGGAATTCTGGTGCCGTTAAATAAGTGGCTATTTGATAACAGCAGATTCCTCTAACTGAGTCATAAAGCCATGTGTGATTAATTTGACCCCCTCCCCCTCCCCTCCCTCTCTTGTTCAACCTCTCTCTGTTCTGTGAAGAGTCTCTTAATGTGACAAACAGATTGTCCCGTCCAAAACAAGCCCATTGACTCTCTTTCACTGGGTCCGTCAGAGAGCCGTGGCTGCGTTTGTCTCGGCGTAATCACGGCACCCACTTAACCCCTGCCACAGTGAATATGGTCAAGGGGACCACGGTGAAAAGGGGCTGCGGCTCCCAATCGGGAGATGAGCTCTTTAAAGGAGCCCTGGTCATTGAGGGAGGCTGGCGGGCCGGCTGAATGGGGCTGCATTTTACGAGGCCTGGTGGCCCCGTGCTTCAGGGTTCACAGGTGGCCATTGAAAGGGCCCAGCCACATGATGGAGGACGGTTAGGAGGCCGCTGGATGGGCCCTGAATAGACTTTAATTACAGTCAGTAGATTATTCAGAGGGCCACGCCAGGGACAGTCCAGCACTTCAAAAGGAGAGGAGCGCTTTGGCGACGCTCTCGGCTCTATCGGGGAGTTTGTGACCCCCTTTATGCCTGTGTGTTTATGTGATGGGGGAGGGAGGTGTGAGGTAGGTGGAGGGGGGAAGAGGGATGGGGGGGACACTCCAGTGTGTCCCTTAAACAAACTTTCCTTTTGTCCCCACCGATGATGAGTGATGATGAGTGACAGGGGTGTTAGGAGTGGGATCTGTGCCAGAGCAGCCAGGCTCACGCAGTAAGCAGCAGAGGTCGGTGGGGAGATCAGCCTTGGGTCTACTGGAGCAGCCCTGTTGTTTTATACAGAAGACGTTCAGGCAGTAAGTAACCTCGGCACATAGGTTACCCCTCCTTCCCCTCTTTTCCCCAAAAAATGTCAGTGACTCAGAATTGAATGCAGTCACGTCTCTACTCCTATATATCGCTCTATGGTTGATTGTCTCCCAAAAGCGTTTGGCCTATAGTCTTCATGTACAGATGTTACAAAAAACAAAACACCTACGAGGGATGTGAATTCTGACTGATTTGAACAATGCCGTTGACTGTGTGTGTGTGTGTTTCATAGTTATGCACCACACAAGCGTCTGCCTCTATCCCCTCCTGCTCCCTCTCTAGCCCCCCTCCCCCCACCACGCTGCCCCTATTTAAATTTTAATAACCAGAGCACTCTATGCAAGACACAGCCTACTGTTAACAACACCCTCCCCAAGTTGGCCCAGCAGACATTAATGTCTGTCTTCTGTTTAAAACAGAGATATGTTGTATTTTTGTTATTTTAGTGGAAAGGTATTAGTCAGTCTCTACAAAAGGCACAATCACCCATTCTTCCAGCATTGCATCTGCATTAGCCTGTGTGGCTAACTAGCACTATGTCAAGGAGAGCGCTGCTTTTGTGCGATCGTTTTCCCGGGAGGCGACTGCAGACTCCGGGTTTCAGAGGCCCTCGGATGGCTCTGGGCGGCGGTTCGCGAGGAGCCCGTTTTCCGTCTCTTTTTCCCGTCCTCCCTCCCCTCCCCCCACTCTGAGCGGAGGCCGTGATCGTAACGAGTGGTGACAGCTCACCTCTCCCTGGCGTGCCTACGGTCCTCCAAGCTATAGACCCCCACCTCACCCCCCCAACACACAGACACACACAACCCCTCAAACCCCGGAAGGGCACCAAGGTTACTCCATATGTTAGTCTGAGAATCTGAAGATTTGTATCTTCCTATTTTTGTGGGACAGTATTGGAGGCATATTCCTGAAGGAACAGTGTTCAGCTCCACAGTGGCTGTGCTGGTGTTCTTTGGGTTCTGTCCGTCCATACACCGCTTTAAAACAACTTGTCCAGTTTGAAGTCGTTCATATTATTTTTTTCTTTCTTCGTCCCTGCTACATTTTTTCTGTGTGGTATGAAAACATCCCGGCCCTTCTATTAAAGCCTTCATGTTTGCAGAGGGAAGTGATCTGATGGCCTGATGTTATCCGCTCACTCACACCGCCTGTTTGTATGGGGACGTCATGTATGCTAGACTCATCTCCCTCACTGTGTGTGTGTGTGTCTGTGTGTGTGTTTGCGTGTGCGTGTGTGCGCACACGTGCGCCCACTCAAGCAGCTGCAGCATATCCATGCACGCTGCTTTTGAATTGATTAGTGGTCTTTGAGTTATACTTATATTAATGTGAAAAGTTTGGAGGAAATGAATGGGGTGTGTGTGTTTTGTGTCAGGTTAAGCTACTTCTAGGTGTGGCTGTTTGCCTTTGAATTTGCGGGTATCAAGATGAGATGAGAGAATCTGAGGTTTCTCTGGTAGAAATCAAAGTCTTTCCTCCACGCCTCTGATCTCCTTGGAACAGAACCTGCTCTTCTCAACCGCGGCAACAAAGAGCCCAGCCAGCCTCCCAGCGCCGTTGCATGCATATCTCAGAGGACACTGAAAGACATTGAAAGTTTAAGAGCTCCCTTTGATGTGCGGCCTTAAAATCACTCTCATATTCGGCTGCAGTCGGCGCCCGCTCTTCCTCCGTCTGCAGACAACTCGCGCAGAGTGAAAAGAGATGTAATGTACAAAGTTATAATTAAATCAGCAAAGTGACTTTCTTGCACCCCTCAAATATGGCCCGTCTTAGTGCGTGCGTGCGTGCGTGCGTGCGTGCGTGTGTGTGTGTGTGTCTTTGAAAACTTCGGCTGGGGAAATCGTGTAATGAGTGCAGTGAGGTTGTGTGTGGGGGAGTTGGAGAGGGAGTTGGCGTGCTTAGGCGAGCGAGGAGCGGAGCACAAAAGCATGTGTAGCGGTGAATATTAGAGTATGCCGTGTGTTAGCGAGGTCGCTGTGTGTACAGGAGTGCTTCCCCCCTCCCTTTATTTATTCCCTCACTCGCTCCCCCTCTTCTCTCAAAGTCAGCTTTTCAAAAGGGCAACGCCCCCCCTCCAGTCTGTGCTCCTGTTCTACACAGCAGTCTCCCTTTGACGGTGTCACCTAATTTCCTTATAGAGCAGGACTCTCTCTCTCTCTGCCTGGCATCAAAGGTATGACACAAAGGTGCCTTCATTATGGAAACAATACACGGTGCCGAATTCTTTTAACAATGAATTGCGTGGACATGATCGATGAGCAGTCACAGCTGTCACCGGACCAGTCACAGGCCTGGGATATGTCAGGAGTGTAAGCAGCCGTGGCGAGTCAGACAGGTGCTAAAGGGAGTGTATGCTCTGACTCCGATCACTCTGCTGTCCAACACGGGATCCCTTCCCGTCACCCCATGAGACACGCTCCATCATCAGGACTCGTTTGCACCTCCCTGTCGTTTTCTCAGCATCAGCCATCCCTTGCTCTATCGCTCTACCACTGAAACAACACACCGACGCCCACACACACACACACACACACACACACACAAAGCCCCGGTGTATTGCAAAGCACGGCAGCTTCTTCCCTTAATAGCAGACTACATATCAGAGTGGAGGGCCAGGGTAGGCCCTAATCTGACTGGTCTTAATTACAGGCAGTATCCAGTAATAGGCTGCTCCCAAAGATATCAGCCATTAAAGCCGCGTGGCTGACGGGAGCTGCCTGATTGGCCACGAGCACGGCGATAAAGCAGCTCTGCCTCATTTGGCAGCGGCTCTTTGTTCACACGTCTCCGGGATGAAAGTCAAGCGTGAAGACGGCACAGGAGTGTGTTAAACTGATTTATCCACACACTCCGCTGTTAGCTAATCTGCACGGCTTCCCGAGTGCCGTGTCAGCAACCAGCCGGCTGAAAGAGGAAGTGATGTAAGATAGGCGAGTTGAAGTCATTAAAGTTTAATTGGCCAAGTTTTTTTTATGACTCTCCAAATTGACTGTAACTGGTCCTGGTGTGAATCCATATGTACAGTGTATAGTGACTCACCCAGCTTGTGGTCTTGTCTGCTCTGTTGGGACATTATTTAACCCCCAACTCTTGCCAGTGCGGCTTCAAGCCGCTAGCCAGCCGCTCACAGCTACCAATTGAACGGAACCACAATGGTGTCTTTGAATAGACTTCACAAACTGCATCAGGAAGTTAGACTTTATTTACACGCATGACCCGCTTATCCGTGTCGCAGCTTAGTTCAAAGTTCTATTATCTCTGCATTCGCACGCGTTCACCCATTAAACAGGTCACTCTGTGGCCCTTAACATTGACTAAGACGTGCCATGACGATGATAAACAGACCTAGGTTTAATGAAGGAGTCCCAGGATGTTGCTGCCTTTCCCTTATGCCTTTGTTGCGTACAATCTGGGGATGTGAGATGATAGAATTATACAACCATCCGCTTTAAAACGCCATCAAACAACACCAAACCATTAAAGATGATCCACCCATTATTAGTATGGAAATTATAAATGAGACGCAGTACACTTGTGAAAGCTTGTCACTTGAATGGCAGCTCCCGACACCCTCGGTTCAATGCACTGTATTTAAGATGCGTTGGATGTTTTTCAAACTCCGTATTTGGCTCGTTATCCCTGGGTGGCCGACTCCACCTTGTTGGTATTTAAAACATATTTTGGGTGGGGGGGGGGGGGGGTATTACCGGATGATGCCGGCGCTTAGATTCCAGGGTGCGTCTGCGTTGGTACAGGGAAGGTGTCGTCTGCCGACAGATCCCCGTCTGGATGAGAGAGCACAGCGGCGTCCCACCTCATTACCGTAGCAACACGAGCCACCGGCACACAGCTCACCGTGATTAAGATGTAAATTTCCTCTAATTGGAATGTAAATTCATACGTTTATATGAAGACGTCAGCTGTCAGTTTGCAATATTGCGTCTCTCGTCCTCTCCCCACCCCCCTTGTTCCCCTGTCGGAGGACTGAGTGCCTGTAATCTGCCTCATTCTCTCGCCGGCCGTCCAGGGATTTGCCGTTTATTTAATGGCCGGCCCATTGTCCCGCGCCCAACCCCTCATTGTAATATCCCCCATTCATGTAGCTGTGTTTTGTTGGGCTCTGATTTGCTCTGGCTACCTGTGTTTGCTCCTCCGAGCGTGGCTGATACACGGGGGGCCTTGGGGACGGCAAGGGACTTTGAGACGCCAATGGGGGTCATTGGGTGGCCGTATTTTCTGTGTGCATCGGTTACTTCTGCTGAATGTCTCTCAATGCAAATAAGTCTGCCTCTCTGAGAGGAAGCACATGTATCTGAAGTAATTAATTTTACCCTTGAATGCCAGCCGTGTGGTGTTTGCGTGACGTTTTCCAAAATGAGCTTTCTCACCAAAAAGGTGTTAATTTGGGGACTTGGCAGATGAGGTAGGGGTGTTTGCCAACAAATATGGCCCAGACCACTGTGTAAAGACGGTGTGTGTTTTTTTTCTCACATGCAGGAAGGAGCCAGTGTGAAAAAGATGGCTTGCACAGGTCCTGAGGTTGGACTTTAGTTTCACATCTAGGCCCGTGTTCATGTGAAATCGACTCGGGAAGAACTTTGCTCTCCCCCTGGAGGGTGTGCACAGGAAAGCACAGTGCATCCCCCCCTCTGGACTCTCTACATCGGGGCCGATCTGCCTCAGTATTTGTGAGCGTGCATGTATGTGCACGTCTGTCTGTGCGTGCGCGTCTGTGAACAGGCATGTTTCAGGGTCTGCACCAGCGTGTAAGGCGTATTCAGGGGGCAGAGTGTGTGTACGAGGGCTGGGCTGGGAGGCAGGCAGGCCTGTCAGGGTCAGGAGGGGCCTCTCCCTCACTCAGAGGGCAACGAGAGGGAACAGTGGAGATGGAGGCATTTAAACAGTCCGTTCAGATTAGCACGCCCTACCCTTTGCCCCATATAGAATTGTGATATGTTTAGATAAGGCTGTCGGTTTTGTTCATTGCAAATGCTTTTTCGAATTGTATTTAATCTTAGAACATCTTTGCTGTTTGTGTACCACGGTGTTTTGTGGCTTACTTGTTTTGACAGAAATTTCCAAATACTTTATTTCTCAATGGACCGAATCAACTGGCCTGATCATAATTTTTGCAGGCAACTTAATAAATAAAACAAAAAAACTAAAACTAAAATAAACTGAATCTCATCTTTATTCTTTGGTGTAATGAGTGACAGCATGGATTGTGAGTGGGTCTGTGTTCCATGACTACGTGTTTCCCGTACATTCTTCCAATACATCACGATACCTTGTGGAACCGAGTGCAATAGCGGAACATGCAAAACCTTCTCTGAAAAGGCTAAGATGCCACAGCACATTGTCAGCATATCCGGCAGCGTTTCTCACCGATTTGTCACACGCCTTGTGAAAAGCCAGCACTCCCTTATCGAATCGGGGTCACGTAGATCACATGGGGATTCCCGTGCTTCCCGCTGACAGTTGCCCGGTCCTGCAGGAATCCAGACGATGCCGCCTTGCTACGTCTGCCCTACCCCACCCACCGGTAGTTATACCAGCCACACCTGGCCTGGCGTGCCCTCTCCCAATTAGCCCTCCATCGGGGAGGAATTCTCATCAACCCGTTCCCCTTCTCTCCCATTCCACCCATCATCTGCGATCTGCCCCACGAAGCTGACGAGGCGGAAAGGAGGCGCGTTCCTAGATGCCGTCTCCGTTAAACCTTCAGGTGACTGGCTCAGGTGATGGGGGCGTCGCTCTGTGGTTAGGAAACGCTTCGATCAGAGGTCAGCCTATCAGGAGTCTTTGCTTGTGGACACGCCCTCCTCTGCAGAATGGCCAGGTGTGTGAGGGGAAGTGAATGAGGGCTCACCCTCCCCTGCCTCTAGGTGGCCTGCAGGGTAGCTCGTATCAGCAGCAAGTCGTGCCTTGATTCAGAGTTCATCATTGGAGATTCGGACTTCGATTCTCTTTAGATGTACATCGGCCGAGGCGTCGTGCCGTTAGATTGAACGATGATCCGGCCTGGCTCGGTGTTTAATGATGATCTGGCCTGGCTCTGTGTTTAATGGTGATCCGGCCTGGCTATGTGTTTAATGATGACCCGGCCTGGCTGTGAGTTCCTGCAGTGCTCAGGGGGCCTCTCCCTTCACAGTCCCACAGGCCCAACGGGACACGGCCCCTTTCTTCAGCCCAGAGACGGAGCGATGGGAAATGAAAGGGAAGCTGAAAGAGAGTTAGAGAGAAACTGTTTGTCCCCCAGGTACCTCTGAGTCACTCATGCAGAAGGATTCCACATGGAGAGAGGGAGAGGGGGGAGAGAGGGAGGTGGAGGGAGAGACAGGCCAGACTTCCCCTGGCTGTCTCTGAAGGTTTATATTGCCCCTCCTCCCCTCCCACAACGTACATATGGCCTCTGTCCTCATTCTGGTTCTGTCTTCCCAAGCTCTCTCTTGCTACCCAATCCCTCAATAATTTTTTTATACGTTTTTTTCTTTCAAAATTCGGGAAAAACGACGTCGGTTATTTTCTCGTTGGTCCCTTACTCTTTGCTCGTTTAGGCAAAACATTTTAGCATACAGCCGCCCGGGTGCCTCGTCTCCCAGGTCCAGCGTGGCTCGGCTAATGTCCCCGACCCCTCTGCGGCTCGCGGACACACCGCTGTTACTCGCACCCCAAGCGGTCCGTCTTCCATGCAAATATGTGTCAGGTCTGAAATGATCAGCGTTTCAGGCCGCCGCCCAGAGATCTCATGGCTGCTTGCATTAAAACAATTCCACTTTGCCTCTCTCCTCCCACAACAATCAGTTTGGGGATGTGTTGGGTGAAATTTAGCAAGAAATGATCCTTTTCTGTGATTCCCTTCACTCCGCTGGCTCTGGTGTTTGTTTCACTCGCGCTCTTTCTCCTTCCCGTCTCTTAGATCTTTTAAAGGTCCGATGCCCCCCGCATGTTTTTCTATTTGCCTCCACTGTCATTATCCAACGGGACTTTTCTGTGCGTGCAAATGCTCTGTGAACAGTGTCCTTTCTTCCCTTTCAGGCTGGATGTCATTGTTGCTGCCTGTGGGCTGGGTGTATTTATTTAGGGGTAATTGGTGTGTGGATGAGTGAGGTAATGAGGTGCATCCACACTTGGCTGCTCCCCTCCCAGAGAGCCAGAGACAGGCAGACAGACAGAGGAGTGCAGGCAGCCTGGGCTGGGCTCTGGCCTGGTCTCCTACCAAGCTGCTGGGGCTCTTCCACCACGCGGGCCCCGATGCCTCTTTCATACTCAGGTGGACAAACACAATCACAGGGGCTGATACCTCAATGAGGCGTCAGCACTCTCAAGTGCTGTGTTTGAGTGCCTGTGGGGGGCTGGGCCTGGGTGTGTGTGTGTGTGTGCGTGTGCGTGTGTGTGTTTGAGTGCACGCGCACGCATTTGTCTGCGGGCTCGCCACTGTGTCTGTCTGTGTGTGTGTCTCTTGTAAATGATTTTCTTTGTGTAGCCCCAGCGTGTGTGTTTGGGAGTGTTGTGAGTGCATGTATATCAGGCTGAGTGGGTGTGCAGTGGAGCTCAAGGAGGACCGTTGGCCTTCTAGCCTCCCGCCATCCTCCACGTGCCCCCTGGTACCCTCCACAGTTACCTAATGACTCCGCTGACACCTCCCTCGTACGGAAGCCGCGGTGGCTGTCTGACGCTCAGCCTTTACATGCCATTTGCTGCCTCATATCCTGTGAAATTCAATTGCACAGCTCCAACTATAGCCAGGACAGGGAGATCACTCTGCCTTTCCCTCGCACTCCCACCCTTCGCGCACTCTCTTTACCTCTCTCTCTTTTTCTCTCTCTCTTTTTTTGTCCTCTGCGTTTCTCTTTTTCCTTTCTGGCCCACACAAACTAGTTTGTTTTTCTTTCTACTGATTGGAATGAAGCCATTCCACTGTCGCACCCTCTTATTGTTTCCGCCTGCTTTTTCATTTCGGATTTTAGGTAATTATTATTATTTTTATTTTTTTAATGTTTTTGTATCTGCCGACGATCTACTTTTGGATGACACGTGACGTTTTCAAACAGAGGCTTAAACGGGGGGGACTGTCCACAGGTGTTTGACTGATAATAATATGCACATCTTTTTTGTGTGGCCATCAGCGTAATTGATGTGGTCTTGCGAGCCTTTGAAACACACTCAATTACTGTATGTGACGCATAAGTGGACTCATTTTCGGACAGGTTTTTTGAGTTGCTAATGGTGTATTATTCAGCTTTTGGTCTGTCCCCAAAAGTGCTGGCCCAAATCAAACAAGCCGCTCCAGGGTAATTGAGGCCCGCTCGGCACCCCCTGCGGTGAGCGAGGCGGAACCGTAATCCCCTGACAACTCTGACTTGGCCCCAATCTGGCACGCCGCCCATTTCCCAGCAAAATGCCCTACTCAGCGTTGCCGAGAATGAAGAAGACGAGCATCCGATTTGGAAAGCTTCCCAATTTTCAGAGGCGTTTTCCAAACCGCCATTCGCTGTAGATAGTGGGACAATGCAAACCCGTGTCCTCTCTTAAACGTATGAGCTGAGTCCAACCTATGGGTCTCGGATGCATTGTTCTGCCGTCGGTGTCTTTTTGGTTTAAATGGACGCCGTGGCTCATCGTCATACTCACATTGAGCCCTTAGCTGGACTAATCCTCTATGACAGCAGCCCATTACCTGCAGTTACTCCCTACAGACGTCCTGTCTGACCTCTGCTTCGGACACTGATCTCCCCTCCAGCTCAGATGACCACTGATTCAGACAGAAGGGCCTTTTTTCTGTCCTAAAAAGACTCAAAAACACCCCTTTAGCCTTCATGTGCATGGAGCTTATAGTACAAAGTTCCATGAGAAAAGCACTGCTATATACATCGTCTGCTTACTGATTGAAAAGTGTTCATGTTTTTTCAAGAGATGTGTTTGAAATAGCAAACTTTCGCGTCAGTTGTTGTTGGTGTCTCTGTTTGGGAGGGAGCGTTTAGCCCTGTCTGCCTGATTTTAGGTTTAGCACGCACTCACCCCAGGCCTGGACTCCGTGTGGTATCAGCCTGTGTAATGCTTCACAATTAACACTCATCCAGTGCTGTGGGTTAGATAATGGTTGGTGTGTTTCAGGCTAAACGTGAACACCCGAAAACAAGAGCCATCGCCATTCCCTGTGTTTTGGGGGCTTTTAGGACCTAGGGGATGTGTGGGCAAATGGAAGGTGGTGAGTCTTTTGACAGGGTGGCCGAGGTGACTGCTCATTCCCTCTGACACCCTAATCACCCTAAAGGTGGCCGCGTCCACCGTCTGCCCAGCCCGCACCTCTCCAAGCCGGGGCTAAATTTACACAAGCACCTGCCCACAGGCACAGAGGTGGTGGAGCGGGCATTCAGGGGTTTCACGCAGAGAAAATAATATGACCTTATTAATGGGGGTTTATTCTACCTCAGTGTGTAAAAATGATATAGTGTGTGATCCAAATATCAATTATCCAAAATATGAATTTGAACTTTTTCAATTTGGAATTATTTACATATAGTTACCTAACAAAACAAAATAACAACCAACATGAGGGTTTTAGGAGATGCATTTTAGAAAATGCTTTTCTCTCACTGAAGGTGATAATTCAAATGAAGTGTCCTCTTTTCACACTGAGCCTCTGTAGGCTAAAGCTCCTTCACTCCAGTCCATCCCATGTGGGCCACTGTTTTCATATCACAGTGGAGACGGGGAATGGACCAGAGAGAAGACTTGCCCTGTGGTGCTCCCGAGTGCGGTCAGGAGTTCAGTGGGTAAGCAGAGCAGATCAGCCCGGCCTCCCATCCATCCCACTGGAGGTCTTGGGAGAGAGCAGCGGTCCTCCACTCGTAGCCCTGGTCTCAGAGCACTGTAGAAGGCATGTCCCTCCCCCCATCTCCAAGTGTCGCATAGCTACTGTGAGTGATGGGGAAGTCAATGGAGGCTGTCCTCACACTCTTGTCCCATGAGCGTCATCTCTCTCCTTCTCTTTATATGCCCTTGTAGTGTGCTGTGTCAGTGTATGTGTGTGTTTATTTTAATTTACGTTGACTTCTTTGATTTATATGTTCCTGGGTTATTGAGCGATTCATCAATTACTACTGTGGATGAACTACATTCTCAACGGCAATTATATGATCATCGGATGATCAGTTGGTAAACCGTCTGGGAATATGCGGTCCCACTGTTTTCAAAGTGCAGATGCTGTCTATGTAGAAGCATGTCCATAGCTGTATTGAAGCTGACATGGGGGACAGTCCCCCAGAAGGGTAACAATCTGGATGCTCCCCGGAGGCAGAGTTCAGCCTGTTTGCCTGTGGGCTGAAGCAGGCTGAATGGCTTTAGAGGCTGGAGGCTGGTCTATGTGTGGCCCGGCTGGTCCAAGTCAGCAGTAATGACTGGCTGTGACCAGCATGCCTGTTAGTGTGAATAGGGTTACTCTGGGCAACACCTTTTCAGGCCGATCCTATGAAGTCCCCAGTATGGTGGTCTTTGTCCCTGCAAGGGCTGTCCTCTCAGCCAAAAGGGCTCCTTTTTTTGTAGCGACTATCAACTGGTGATGGATTACGCCCAGCCTCCTTTCGCTCAGCACCTCCCCCACACGCACGCGCACACACACACACACGTACACACATGCGCACACACACACACACGCACGCACACACACACACAGAGCACACATGCTCTAGAAAGTGCATGTGCACACACACCCCCATGCACATGTTTGTTTAATTACAGAACCCAATTGTGAATTTGCACAAATTGTATCTTACTTTTACCTAAAAATTATATACACATACATGTATTGGGACACAGTTATTGAAATTTAAAATGTATTACGTACACCCAAACACACACACACACACACTCACAGACTTAGACAAGCACACATACATTTACCATCATCCCTTTTCACCCTGTTGATCTACTGCCTCCTCCACTTCTCTGTCGCATAAAGGCGAGCTGTCCGGCAATTCTTCTTTTCTCCTCTCTTTCAGCCGTGGAAGGCAGTACCTCACTTCCTCCTCCATTTGCCCCTCTCGTAAAGCATCTCTGTCCTCCCTCTCTCCTCGCGTAAACTAGCCCTTCATTCGGGCACCCCTACTTCACCTCCTCCTTTCACTGCCGTCCCCTTCACCCTCTTCCCCTCGTCCCCCAGTCATCCAGTCCACCCTCTCCAGTGTATGTCTTATTCTCTACCCCCGTTCCTTTGCTGCCATCTTGACCGCTAGATTAGCAGGGGTCCTACGAGGGCTGCCCCTTACCGGCTTGGCCGAGGAGACGGCCACACGTCCATGTCTCTGTGTGTACATGCTGCTCTCCTACGCCTCACCGTGTCCTCTGTGGGAGGCCCGCTGTGTAGACGTGTAGGCTCACTATCAGCAGGAGGAGAGATTAGCCTGCTCTGTAGACGTGTAAGCTAACTGTCAGCAGGAGGAGAGATTATTCAGGGTGACTATAGACGTGTAGGCTAACTGTCAGCAGGAGGAGAGATTATTCAGGGTGACCGCAAGCCGGCAGCACCCACAACATCATCCCACGCTAACAGGCGGCTCAAATCTTCATGTTCCTCTTCTTCCGGGACTCTGTCGTTTTCAGCCAGGACCCCAATAACAGGCGGTGCTTGTGTAGAGTGTGTGTGTCCCCCCCCCACACACACACACACACTCCCTAGGGGTCAGCCTCGTTCCCCGGCTGACACAGTAACCTCCGGACGACCTTTCGCTTTGCCAAGCGTTATGCCTGTAAACTGTGTGTGAACCCGCGTCAGAGAGGTTTGGAACAAGAATGGGGAAAGGGATGGAGGAAGTAGAGGAGGGGGAAATGGAAGGAGGAGTTGCACCAGTCAGCTCCGTGCAATAGAGGAATACAATCGCGTCGCGCCCTCACCCGCACGCACGCTCAGCATGCCTGTGCATGTGTGCTCTTGTCTCCTGACTGGGAGCCTAGGTGTTTGGGACTGCGTGCAGCAGCGAACAGTAATATTAATATATGTAACCCTAGGCGTGCATAATGCTCCATTTTTTATTGATGAAAAAGCAGAAACAGTGGAGGATAAGGGAAGGTCCAAGAAGTTTACTTCTTCTTTTTATCATCTACACCAAGATCTTTTTTTATCACCGGATCATGGAAAACATGTCCAGAGAGCTGCCCTGATGAGTGTCAGGGGTATTCTAGCTCAGGGACTATGATATCAGAGTCATGGGTTTGGGGGCATGAAGATGTGTTTGGGGGGCGGAGGGCACTGGAGGTCCCCCAGATATGCTGTCATAACCCATGCTGCTATGTCCTGCGCTGTGGGCCTATTGGTAGTGAAGGCAGCACTTACACGTGTTTGTACTCTACGCCCTCTACCCCTCTGCCTCCCTCCCCAGGCTACATGTCACTGCAGGGTCAGACTAGCACTCTCTGGCTGTGTCCAAGTCCATAACACACAGTAAGCCCCCACTAGCCCATCCCCACTGGGGTCAACATGCCCTCGCCCCCCTCACCCCCCACTGCCCACGGTCCAAGCCAACACTGCCCTTCTAAAGAGAAACAAAGCGGAACTGAAAAGAGACAAAATGGCCCCACACTGCCTTGCCCATCAGAGGCCATGGCAAGCCAGAACAGACGCACCCAGAGGAGGTTTCCGTTGGAGATGAAGATGGCAATGATAGCCGGCCCTGGCTGTGGTGTTAGCTGGGCTTTGGCCTTTGTCTGTCTGCCAGGTTTTTCTGCCCCATTCTACAGCCCACCAATTCTCGTGAGTGTCAACTGTAGCAGCATGACAGAAGCCATCTGATGCTGTTTGGTTTGGCCATGCAGTGCATTTCTGTCTCAGGAGGCATGGAGGCTGAGGGAGGGGCTAACCGTTTCAAGAGTAAACATTCCATTTGATATTAGAAAAAAACTGAAAAAAACTTAGAGCAAGAAAGTTAATCTACCTTTTTCAGTTTCCTGTTTCAACATGTTCAGATTAATTAAATAGTTTGTAGCATAGGCTATTAGTCCCTTTCCACTCTCTATGTTTAGGTATTATAATTAGCCTCAATAAATGCCTACTCATCCTCCTCCTGCCTGTCTGCTCTGTCAATGGCATTAGCCATGAAGCAGAAGAGATTGGAAGGGAGCCTCTATTTAAGTCTGCCTGTCTGTCTACCTGCCTGTCTGTCCGTCTAACTGCGTGCCGGCTTGTCTGCCTGCCTGTCCTTCTGTCTGTCTCTCACCCAGAGGTCACCCAGGGTCAGACAGCAGGTGAAACAGAAAGCAGGTGATCATCACCCAATTACAGCGAAGGTGTGGCTTCTGTATGGAAGAAACTTGAGATGTGCTTCAAAAATGTGGTTCTCAAACACACACACACACAGCCTCAGATCTTTCCATGTACAGTTTCTGTTGTTATGGTTGACGATAGAACAAAATAAAAATGTAACGAGTTAGTCTATGAAAGGACACATACCATTATTTCTAGTTTTTATAGTTGGGAGAGCAGATGGATGGAAGCTCTACTGTGTCAGGGTTATTCCGAGGGCAAAGCCACGGATTGTGTTACACTCTCTTTGGAACCACAAAAGAAGAGGAAGGTAGAGCTTCTTGTCAGCTTTTGTTAGGTGCAGGTGGGCTAGGATTACCAAAATGGGATTTATCCAAAGCTGCTTCTGCATTTTCTCTGGTTAGGGAGAGGAAGTGTTCTCTGCAATTGCCACCATAAATGTGTTGTTAGTTTGTTTGTAGAATGGAAAAGCACATCACCTCGTTACAGGTCTTGGGTTTGCTGGAGTTAATACGGGTTCCTCAAAGTTGGACAACTGATTTCCCACACAATGCAGTGTAACTCTATAGCAGTCAGGGGTTAGGGTTTTGTAGGTGCTTTTTGCTAGCCTTCTGTGAGTGGCTATGTAGAGAAATAAGTCTGGGAAATGTCTACCAATTTCAGTTGGGAACCTTTCTCTCACCACCCTGACCCTTGGCCTGTGGTAAAGATGGAATTGGAATGTGAGGACATTGTCATGGACAGACATTATTTTACAGTGACTGCACTGCAGCCACGGCGTTAGCACATAGATTGCCACTGTGTTTAAATAATGTGACCACTATCATTGCTTCATGAATAATGGAGTAATGTAAGCATTCTTACCTATCATACATTTCAAATTAGGCCAATATTACACTCTTTTATTGGATTAAACTTATTGTTCTAGAAATGGACAAAAGAAAAATACTCCTTATTTTGTATGATTATTTTATGTGTTGATATAGCTATATATTTCACAAACACGTGTTACCTATTTTCTGTAGTCAAGTTAAGATTATTGAATGATATGATTTTTACCAACTTCCTAGAATTATTCAAAATGGAGCAAGTGTCCTTTTGAGTAGGTATTTACAATAAACATCTTGTCATTTCCCTGAGCGTGTTCCGACACCAACTAACCTGATTGGAACAGCCTTTCCGATCATCTTGACTTCCAGCAGGGTGTTGGGTTTCACAGACCTCTAAAGTACAGTGACACTGGTCTTTTGAAAGTGTGGCTAAAACTCCGTGGAAGAAATTACTCGTTAAATTAGCGCCTAATACTCCTGTCATTAGTAGGCCGTTACCGCCACTGGAATGCCTTTGATGGGCTGCTTTGTGTGAGAAGGTTTCCTCTAAGCTGTGCTTGGGGAAATTAGGGTATTTGGATCACGGAAATTATGCGCTTATATAAAGTGATATACACTCTTAAACCAAAAATCCTAAGTCCTTAACTCCAAACCGTTTATCGCTCTTACTTACAGATAAGGCAATGTTTACATCGAGCCACTGCTGTATGGGCTCTTTTTGAAGGGAGCGGCTATGCGAGGCATAAAATACAATATCACATAAGCAGCTGGGGATAGGGGGTGGGAGGGGTGGGTGGTGAGCTGGGGGGGTTTGGTCTATTGTGGGGTGATATTAGTAACCCTCTTAGGCAAAGCTAGTCTGTGGGCCGGCCCCGAGGGCTCATTTCAAGTGCTTAGCGCTCGTTTGGGGCTTTGTCACCCCGCGCCCTGTTGGCAGCATCGCCCCGGCCCCTCTGGCTTTGGAGCAGCGCTGAGCCCCAGACCTTTACCCCTGCTCTGCCACGGGGGAGCGGAGGCTGACATCACGGACCCCTGCGTGCACGCACACAGACACCCCCTCCCCACATTCTTTCACACCTACATTCTGACACATGCACTTTTTTTTTTTTTTTTTTACAGTCTCCAGTTTGCAGCCCAGCCAATGGCCTCGTTTCCCGCCGTCCACTCCCACCCCGCCATGCCCCGCTCCGCTTCTCTCTTCCCCCGCCACCCTCCGACGGTTGCCAGGCAGCAGAGAAAGACTTCACACTCCCAGACATGCGCCCCACCATGCCTCTGAGGGTTTTCCGGATGTCCTTGTTTACATCATGGAGTTTTCCAGGTCGTAGAGAAGGGGGATCGGAGCTTCCCTGCCTGTGTTTGTCTCGGTCACACTCTCGCCTCTTTTCACTTTGTCTCACTGAAGGGACCTGTGCTGAGTTTTGCATCGCGGCGTGCCGTACGAGCACACAATGCCATGTCATATTTTTGTGAAATACTCTTTAACTCTCACACCTTGGGTCCTTGACTCCGCGTGTTCCAAATGGTCCTCCATTGAAATGAAATGGGTTAGGACGGGAAAAGTCTCCTCTCCTCACACCAGCAGTCACGGGCTCCTCTGGGACAGATGGTGAATGTGTCGCCGGGCCTCGCATTCTCCCCTGTGTGTCAAACGTACAGTATCGACTGCTCATGCCTGCTCCCCCTTCAATTTTGTTTGTGGGCCATTGATTGTTCTCGTCTGCCCCTGAACTCAAAGGTTGGGGGGGGGCTTCACTTCTGGCTGGGTTTGACCTTCCCCTTTGCACGTGCTCGCTGGGCTCCAGGAGCTCACTGCCAAGTGCCGGGCGAGCAGCGAGGCCGGTGGGTGCGTGACAACCAGACAACGGTGTGATGTCTCCCCTCTCTTCTTGCGCCCACCCACTCAGAGCGATGTATATGTGATTGATTTCCCCCGCTCCTCTTCTCTCCACCGGGCTTCCGCTGCACTGCACTTAGCAGGACTGAGTCGAGGCTTGATCAATGCATTGTTTTTCTTTCTCCGTCACACTCGAGTGAGCGGGAGACACGAAAGGTTACGCAGGCGAGGCTTTGCCAGGGCCGGAGGCACGAAGTCTTGTGGAGGCATCCTCGAGCACAATGCATCACGTAGGGGTGTATGAATCTAGGACGTGTGAACATTCTTTTATCAAATACTCCCATCATTTGACAAGGCAGAGAGCACGCATGTTGGATGTGAGCACAGGGGGGCTTTGCGTTTGCCCACGTTAAGTTTGGATTGCATATTTATCATGAGTTAATTTGCTTCCTTGTCGCCCCAAGCCAATTTACCGTAGGCCAATTTCTACACCGTCGACAGCTCCCTGAACCTTATCCAGGTTTAAATCTAAGGGTCCAGGTCTTAACTACAGACTAAAGGCTTGACCTGGCCCCAGATAACCTCTAGGGCTGAATGGCAGCCATTTCTCCTGTTTCCTCCACTTGCCTGTCTAACACGCTCTTGACAAACCCTGAGGAAGCATGTTGGTCTCAAGAGATCACTTGAGCAGGCAGGAGACGGTCCTCTGACCGTGGAGCCACTGAGGCAAGAGCATGTGGGCCCCAATGAGACTATTTACATCATAAGTAGTCGGCACTATTTTAAAACGTGCCCCATTGCTGTCATTGGAGTGTTTTCACACAAAAAATGCATTAAAAAAAGGTTTTGACTACTTATGTAGGAAATGACCTAATCTGCCCTGAAGGCGTTTGGGTAGCGGGGTAGGGGCACTCCTAGTAACGTTTCGAGGTTATCTCCTTGTAGTGACACGGTTAGACTCTGTACCCAAACACCTAGTCATTAAGAGGGAGATAAGTATCTCCAGAGAGTAAGGAGGCTCCTCTGTAAGCCCCCGCGGCTGGAGGGGGTGAGTGTCGGGTGGGCAGGGTTAGGGTTTAGAAGGGTGGAGTGGGCGTGGAGGTTGGACCGCTAGGTTTCAGATGTCTCTGTAGATTCCTTCTGGGGTAAATTACAGGGTGTTGAGTCCCATAGGGCAGAGTGAAGTGGACTACATGTTCCGATTTATTTCCTCTATACTCTCTTGTTACCAGTCGCCATGCCCAAATATCTGTAGAGAACGTACTGTTGCACACTTTTCCCAATGGCACCCTTTCAGCATGCTGTGTTTGGAGTGCCATTGGCCACCACTCCCGCAGAGCACAGAGAAAGCTGGAGAGCTCAGGCTATCAGGCTCTTAGGTTTCTTAGGCCCTTTAGCGTCTTAACGTTTGGAGGGCTTGACGTGAGTGGGTCTCATTAACCTAGCGTCTTAGCGTTTGGAGGGCTTGACGTGAGTGGGTCTCATTAACCTAGCGTCTTTGGGTTGCCTGTTGGCACGGGACAGCGCCACATATTAGCTTTGCTCACAGGAACAAGTTACGGTCTTAAAACGCTTGATTTTTAATGACTCTGGTATTAGCTAACCCGCATGAACTGTGTTACAAATTGCCTCCTCGTATATTTGCAAGCCCCTTACACACAAGCCCACAAATCTACCTTTCCCCCCCTAAACTCCTGTACTATACTCATTCACACACACGCACACACACACACACACACACACACACACACACACACACACACACACACACACACACACACACCTTCACCAGCTTCCCTGTACTGTAGACCCCATTTTCCCAGTGAGCTGTAACAGACCTAAAGCTCTCCAAGGCATTTAGCAGCACGCTAGCAGGTTTCCTCCACACTGGCAACGCTGAGAGGGAGTGCTGAAGCATCTAATACGATTTCAACCCAACATGGCTTTCTGCAAACTAACATCACTGAAGTGTACCGCCTAGGCTGATATCTTTTTTTGTTTTGTTTTTTTAACCTCTGCTAACGTAATGCTCTCTATTTCTTTCCCTCACTCCCCCTTTCTCCCTCCCTGTCTCTGTATCATCTGTTTTCCATCCCTTCCTTGTTCTTTCCCTCTCTTTGCGGCGCGTCTCTGTAGAGACTCCATTTGCCTCCAGACCTGTCGGAGACAGTGAGTCGTGTGAGCAGGGGGGAGCTGGCAGGGGCAGCCATGGCGGGCTCAGCCTGTGGCTCCGCTACTTCCGGCAACAAACACCTGGACTTCTAGCGCTCCCACACAGTTGCCAGGGGCGATCAACACCTGGAACCCTGGAATGGTGTCCTCTTTCCGTATAGCAAACCAACTGTTCCCTCAGCGCAGACGCAATAACCCTGCCAGCCCCTTTCCTCTGCCAACTGCCTCAACAGTAACCCACTCGTCTCCCCATTGCGGACGCACGTCAACATCGTGCTGATATTTGGGAGATGAACGGAGTGATTAATGCCGTATTATTGCATCAGAACCACATGCATCCCCTTCAGTGTGTCATTTTATTTTGATTCAGGGGTTTCATTTGGTCATAATGACAATTTGCATTAGATATTTTTTATGTTATGCATAATTATTAACGAGGACTTCAGTAATTGACTGTCATACAAGGTAAATATAAGTGATGGTATTTTTTGTTATTAAGTTGATACTGACTATACATCCCCATCTGCAACGTTATGAACTGGTCAAGGGTTTTTACAATACAGCATTGTACTCTGGGAAATTACGAAATATTTTTTTTATGTTTTGCAATGTAAAAGATATTGAAATAAAGCTTGGATTGTATTTGTCTCTCTTTGGCAGTCTGTATTATAATATCAACTTTGGCACAACTGATGAATGTCTGAGTATATTGACAGTGAGAAACAGGGATTACACCACGTATCTGTGCTCTGTCCTTGCCAGTAATGACCTGCTCTTCTGGTCGGTGTGGAGAAGGCTGTTGCTGACCCTAGGTCTGTACAGAGGAGTGTCGTCTACCTCCAGTGGGTTGAAGGGCTGAGTAGGAGCACCGGGCTGGGAAGCTGCATTTGGATGCAGGCTTCACAGCTCATCAGGCATGTTTGCTGGATGAGCTGCTTTGCCATGACAAGCCAAAAAGAACAAATTAGGTCAAACGGTGACATCGAGAAATACAGAAAATACTACATGAAGAATTAAATATTTCATTTTTGTTGTCCTCTGCTGTTGACGTCGGTTGAACGTGTTTGTCTGTGAGAGCTGGCACTTTTGCTAACCATCAACAAAGCACACACACGTTGGAGAGGGCAGTGTGGAGCCTGACAGTTTCATGCATGGCTGAAATACCCCTATAAAGTGGTGTGCATCTGTGTGAAGAGAGGCTCTCTCTCCCAACCTCCCCTCCCTCCACACACACACACACACACATTCACTATTACAGGTGAAAAAAAGTTGTATTGTTAGACTACGAGCATCAAAGTCTGTTGTACTTTTCTTCAATTAGTTGGGCATTAATTTGGAGCGGCACATTCACATTACAATTTCAACTTCTGTTTATGTAGGCCCTTTAATGACATGTTATCGTTATAAGTATAACTTCACTGTATGGGAAAGTATGTTGATAAGGTTGGCGACCAACTGTAGGATATGTTTTCCTTATCCCACTAGCCATATTGCCTTAATGTGTTAGGACAGGTACCTTTTTTATTAGCTTTCAATTGAATGGTCTTCCCAGCGCGATACATCTTTGCATTAAATTTATCTTATATTTGTCTTCTGCTAAATGAAGTCATAATCATGATCTGTGGACTGAAATCTGACCCGTTTATCAACCATGATTCAAAGTGACAGAAGGTGGTAGAAAAAAATAACATCTCACATGGCGCAGCAAGTCTGACAGGCGAACACAGGGATAATCATCCACATTAAACCAACCTCTCAGTATGTTACTCGCTAACTAGGATTGCTGTGTCACTGACCCGTCAGTGCTGACCAACTCACTAACGCGCCACTTTTCAAATACACCTTTGATTTCAACCCTAATCCAGCAACCTGCTTCACTGGGCTTTCTTTGTGTGTAGTGTGGTTGGGTGTCTTTTAAACTTGCGCTTATTTTAAGACGTTTTTTTTCTCGTTGGTATCATGGCCTGTTTCTTACTCTCTCTTTTGTAAATATAGAGGCTTTGAATTTGGTGAAATATGGATGCAAGTTCATGTGAGTGTGAAAGATTGCCCAATAACAACTCAGATACCTGACCTTACTCTCTTGCTTCCCCTCCCCCTCTAGACAGACCCACCTCCAATACGAGTACGCACACACACAAGCCCCCTGCTGAGGCAGCAAGTGAAGCAAAATAACTCACTCTGCCACACAATCGGTCCTCTGCCTCGCTCTCGGCACTGACTGCTTTTTTTTGCTCTATTTTTTTTTTCTTCCCTCGCTCCCCCCTCCCATGCGCGGCCTCTTTTTCCCCCTACCATCGTAACTCTACCAAAACAAGGGCCAGTGGTGGTGAATTGCCTGACCTTTTCCATTGTGTCGTGTTGTTGTGGTGTGTGGTCTGTGAAGAGTTGGTTAAGGCAATGCATCAAGAGGGGTTTGTGCGTTGGAGACCACGGATGGTGGGAATCTTTGCTTCAGTCTGAGAAAATCCTCCATTGGTTTAATTGTATGATTGTAAGGGTTGTACTTACGAATGTGCACAATATCAAAACGATTTAGAAAAGGATATATGCATGTTCCAGCCCATCTGAAACAGTGGCTAATGGATTATATCCAACAACAGATGTCAAGCAAAAAGAAAACTCTTTCACTAAGACACAATTTTACTGTACAAAATGTTTTATAGTTTTCACAAAATACATTTAGAAAGCTCCATTTTAAATAAAATTAAATTGAAATATTTAAGAGACAGTGTGTAGACCTTTCATCTCATAAGCATTGCTCAGACGTAGACCCCCTATACGTGTCCATGTTCTACGTACACATTGAAATGAAAACGCGTAACTCAAAAGAGCATGACAGACGATGCTAGAAAAACCCTCCCATGGTCTTCAATTATAAATAAGGACTGCTGGATTAGACTGCAGTCAAACACACTCGAAGCCAATGTAATAGAACATAACTTGTTTACAAAATTTTGCAACACAAGACTAATATCTTAAAAAAAAACATTGTGTACTAGATGAAATACAAAGGCTTTGGTCTGTTTTACAATCAACAATGATTAATTCTGATATGTACTTGTAAACAACTGCCAAACACGTATGTTTAAAACTCTGTCAAGCATGTTTAATCATAATTATAGGAATTAAATATGTTCTAGTTGCACAAAAGTATTTGACCATTGGACACTATAATACAGCTATACCTAAGAGACAATTGTACCTGACCCTAACGAAATGTATCTTATGATTCATGAAACATTTATAGAATATTTTTGGGGGATATAAATGATCAATTTTTATTGAGGAAATCTTTCTGGAAGAATTCTAGGGAAGACACGTACTTACAATTTGACATAAACAAATTGGGTTATACCAGGACGCAGTCTACCATTTACAGGCTACAGGTGCTTTCCCACACCTGCATTCCACGTCGAACGCTCTTCAATTGAATACTCTATCCGTCCACCAAAGCAGAAGTCCAAAAAGAGTTTTGGCATGTCCAATAGCCACCATCTTTGCAGACGTTTAATGGTCCAAGGCCTAGTCAGTTCATCTGGAAATGTAGGAGCAAAGGCTCCAGCCTAGGTGGGTGGATTGAGTTAGGACCTCCTCTTAATATCCATTTGGAAGGAACATGACCAATAAATAGGTTTTTAAACAGAGTTAGAGGTGCCCCAGCATTTCTTCTTAATTGATATGCAAACGTGTCCACAGACCATGCAAAGTCTGGCAGAAAGTCTTGATATAAGCAGATTAAAAGATAGTCATGGCAAAAATTCTCAGCTTCTCCTTTCTTAAACATATGCAACACCAACTTGGTTTTCTAGCAGTTCATCTATCAGTACTTGATCTTGTTTTTTTTTCATATTAACATACAAGGGGCCATATACAAACACACCAGAGAAATAAGGAAACAATGACTGGAGTTGGAAATAGAAATAAAAAAACAGATACGTTTTTGTTCCATAAAAATTGTAACACCTGCACTTTACAGAGGTCCATATTTTTCTGTCTTTTGTGGTTTCTCTTTCGAGTCCTCATGGATTGGCCTAGAGCTACAGCGCGGCACAAAGTCCCAGTGGAAAAACAAAGCCCAGACGTCCCGAGGCTCTCCCACAGTGTCTCTGCTATCTCCTCCTCTCTGCTCGGTGTGTGTGTGTGTGTCAGGAGCACTGCCGGAGGGCGGTGGTTGGGTGTGCAGTTAGAGGGCGAAGTAGCTCTTCTCTCTACTGTAGTCTTGACCAGTACTGAGACATGTCAGGCTCGCCCCCTGGGACCTGGACAGGGACAGACACTCCAGGAGAGATGAGTCCTGCACATATAGGGAGAAAGCAAAGCATCAGTAAAAAAATAAAATAAAATCCTAAATTCAGCACAGGACCAAATCTTAACAGAGCTACTTTAGTGCAAACTCTCTGTTGTTGCTGTGGCAGCAGGACTGTGTTAAACCCAGAGGAGGACAGTGGGTATGCAGGGCAGAGGACACACAGCCTTGTTTTGTCTAAATAGATTGGGGCTTTGACATTGGTATTTAAGCCGAGTACAATAGCAAATGAATCAAATTAATAAGCAATTGAGCACAGAGGAAATGTTGCTATGCATGATTAACTCCTCATGACTATAACCAGTATATATGGCCCTCAGTGACAGTGTTCTAATGGGGTGGAACTAAGCAGTAGGCTGGAGTGGAAAGAATGACACGATGGCGTTCAGTTAAACTGAAATGAGGTGAGGTTTGCCCATGCAATTAGATTGTCTGGAGGAAAAAATTTATAAATTTGTATTGTTTAATGTAGAAATATGGAGCTAGAGTATGCCCATGGTGGGGATGTTTGAAACCGACAAAAGCAAAGGAAGAATCAGGATGAAACTGAAATGTGGAAAGTGGGCATTGCTAGATAGTACCACTTAATTACAAAAGAGGTGGCAGATAATTAATTCAAATGAATTGCCAGGCATATTTGTAAACAATGAACTTTCTGCCTACCTGTTGAGGTGGTACCAGAAGTGGTCATTGATTGGCTGTTCATATGTGCCTGCATATGAGGGGGCGTGTATGTGTCGTAGCTCCGCCCGTTCACAGGCGGACTGGTAGGCAGCATGCAGGAATAAGAGGAGGTCTGGCTGGGCTATAGATGGGAAAAGAATGTTTATATATTAGCTTTGCCATCGACAACTATGCTTTAGCGTTCGGCAGTCCTTATTGAAATGGCCCACAGTGCTAAGAGCAGGCATATCATTTATAAGTAATTGTTTAGCTTTTATTTTTTATTCTGGGTGGGAGTACTCTGAGGTTGAAGAAAATTTGTTGTTTGGTATGTGGCTAGGAGAAGATATTTACAATATGGGAAAACTGTTTGTACCTGACTCAATACCGTTCTGGACAGGACTCTGAATAGAGAGCCATTGATCTTCATTAAGACATACAGGACATGAACAGGTTTTAGTCATGTACTTACTTGCATAGGTAGATTGTTTCCCATGGTGAAACTGGGCATAGGAGGCAGTGCACTGTAGGTGTTTGTTAGAGCGGTGTCAGGTCTACCCAGCATGGACCCAGATGAGAAAGACACTGCGGGTCAAAAACGTTGGTTAAAATCTGTTGAACTGATACATTTCATAAGGTCAATGTGCAGTGTATACAATTGGATATTAGGTTTTGCTTGCATCAAATTGCACCATTTTTCATAGATTGAGATGTCTAGACTGGTTTAGGCTTGGGTGATTGATTGACATGTTGTTTATTTTTCAGCTACATGGTTGTGTTTAAATGGCTGATTTATCAATGAAGTAAAAAAAGGCAACTGTGAGTTCTTCTAAATAAACAATTTTGCATGCAAAATAATGATTCAGATTCATGAAAATTAGGCTTATTCCTTTCCCAGTTATGATATAATGATAATGACAAACAGTGGCAACATATCTGTGTGAGAAATTATTTTATTTTGTTATGCTTTTTGCAATGAATGATTGATTGAATACCGGGTGTGGTGGGCTGAGGAATGGCCTGATAGACACTGGTACTGAAGCTGCTACTGATGGGAATGTGACTTGAGGAATTGCTGGCCTGACGACGCTGGTTCCGGAGTTTCTCCTCCCGTCTCCACTTGGCTCTTCGGTTAGAGAACCACACCTGCACAGCCCAGATAATCAAAACGTTAGACTTGCGTTAAAAGAATGTACATGCGTTAAAATTCCATGCACTCGAATTAGAAACATGCCTAGAATATTGAGGGAAACATTACAATGCTTCCTCTCACCTGTATTCTTGCTTCTGGTAGATCTATTTTAGCTGCTAGTCTCTCCCTTGCGAACACGTCGGGGTAATGAGTTCTTTCAAATTCTGGATAAAAAAATCGATATAGTTATATATTGCGTGCATAAATTAATTAGGCCTCTTTCGCCTGGAGACTAAACAAGCCATTATATTGGAAATTTTTTTAATAGCTAACACATCTTGTGATATATTAGGCTTAAAAAAAATCATAAAAAATTGTTCACCCTTTTCCAGTGCTTCAATCTGCTCTTGAGTGAAAGAAGTGCGGTTTCTCTGTAGTTTTCTCTTAAGTTGAAGGCGCATTTGTGTCTCGTCTGAATCCTCCCCGTTTGAGCTGATGGAATTTGTGTTCTCCCCAGCCCCATCCTGTTGCTGACAGCCATCTGCAAAACAGCATAAATAATATTTTTTCTATATTGTTCTGAAAAGAATAGTTGATTTATTTATACAAGAATGAATAAAAAATGTAAAAGGGTGTTTTGTAATTCGATAATTTTTTAGGCCAACAAAATATGTTGGGTTGTCTGGGCAAGATCGGGGTCTGTCCATGTTTTATTGTTTAGAAATCATATCACACTGAAATCTTACAGGCTGGCTATTTGTAAAATATTGTGGGAAAAACAGCGTTGCAAAGCCATGCCTGCATCAACTTAGATCCTTTATTATTTGCCAACAATGGCGTTTGTTCTCAAAGGGTTAAGAGAAATGTGACAAGATTTGGCAAAGCCCTTTCAGAGCCTATGAAATGTTTTAAAACCTCAACTCTTTCCCCCTTTATGAGCAGAGCAAAGCCTCAATAGCCATCCACATATGGGCGTTGGTATTGCCATTGAGCTGACCACCAACTCTTGAATAGAAGAAGACGCTTTTCACAATGATACAATACCGTTAAGAGTAAGAGAAACCATTAAACCGTGCACACAGCGAGAGGCGACTAACAAACTCTTCGTGGGCAGAATATCCAAAGGGGGTGGGACACAATTGCAAAACGACAAAGGGATTCTCTCTCTCTCTTTCTCGCTCTCGCTCTATCTCTCTCTCGTTCTCTCACTCTAGGCGCATGTAGTCATTTGCTATTGTGCGCACGAGGATCCTAGTCAACAGAGCTTTGAGTCCAGTGTGTTAACCCTTATCCACTACCATCATTAATCACGTCCCCCGGCCTGCTAAACGCCAGTCAGGATTTCTGTCTTCAATTGGAAACAAATGAGTGAGGAGAGAGCATGCAACCCCCTGAACAACCAAAATAAGGGCAATCTATTCACAGCTCCAAGATGTCCGTGGTGGGCCAAAGGGGACTTCAGATAGGGCGAGGCTTATCGACTAATGTATGTCTGGTTGTTAGACATCATTATCACGCCGAGAAGTTAATGTGAAATTAAACGGTATGGGCTACTTCAGGAAAAAATGTATTCCACCTTAGGGCACAATTTAAATTAATTGAAAATACAACTTTAGCCATACATTCATGTCTTACATTTCAGTGAGACCCTAACTGTTCTGTACGCAATAACAAATTATTCGCAAAGCTGTGTCACTGGAACATAAATATGTGTGCAGAATCAGATGACCTTTGATAGGCCTTCCCATAAAAATATTCCGCTTCAACGTAGACTAATAAAATGTAGACCTAAGCTGGGTTCCCTTGCTATGATTCCCAAAAATGAATAAAATACAGTTATACAGCCTAAATCTGTATCTACTATTTCTTCGCTCGGGATAATCCACAAAAAAAGAATGAATGTGCGGCCTATTATCCGTCTCCCAGACCCACTGACGCTAGGTTGGGATTTGTTTTCTTTATAAAAGCGCTGGGAAATAAACTCATTCTTTAGTATCACCGTGTCTCAGTCAGTGAGGCGGAAAGCAGCAAAAGAGATAGGCCTACCAAACCAATTGCGGCACCTTTTAGCTGCAGAAAGACCAGATCAAAACACTCTTGAGAAACCGCTTAAACTGAAAGAGAAAGTGGGAGACTAAGTCCTATTGACAGGATTTAGTGCCACATAGCCTACGATAAAGAAGGAAAGAAAGAAAAGAAAACAATCGGAGTTGTAGCATTATTCTTTTGATCGCTGGATACACAGACTATATAATGTTGGGCCCTGCCAGTTTTCCTGTAGGCCTATAGCCTTTGCCTTTGATTCTGACAGTTTCTGAAAAAACAGCTGCAATGAGATAACAATAATAATAACAATAATGACTAAAATGATAATAACAATAATAATTCGCTTGATAAGATTATAATTAGCTTAGTAACTGTACATTTCATTAACTGCTTTTGAATAACACTTGGGTTGACCTAGCTCTCAAATATAAAATCCAC
>JAVQIZ010115942.1:0-10421 GCA_036023535.2 Galaxias brevipinnis
CTGGTTTTCATTTTTCTAATGTGCCATTTTCTTGGGTATAAACAATTTATTTTTAAAAAAAAAAATTTTTTTTTTTCGCCCCCCCCCCCCCCCCCCCCTCAATACACAAGCAACCCCCCCCCCCTCTCCCTTTCTCTTCATGAAAATCCAGAGTTTTCTCTTTTTGGGGGGCTCTGACAGATTATGCATCATGGTTTTTAATTGATCCCTCTGGGGTGGGATTCTCACTGTTGGGGAAGAGTTAGCCATGCTGTGTTTTGAACCTCAATACTGCAATTTCTAAGCAAATAGAACACTTGAATACCTGACTCGGGGCTGAATTAATTGGTTAAAGCATAGCGCACATCTATGTTCCACACGCTGTGTACTCTTTGCCAATAGAATGTGATTTTTCTTTTGCTGAAAGATATACAATTCTAGAGAATTATGTAAACAATTTGAGTTGGAGAGAAGGTGCTAGAACATTTCAGGGATTAGAGATTAGTTTGAACTAGACATCCTCACTATTTCTTGTATCCTCTTTTTTCATTGTATACGTTTTGGGGGGAAATAGCTTTGTGAAGAGGCACAGAGATTAATTTCCTTCTTCACACTCAGTGTGCCAGGTTGCAAGCGCACTATGTTTTTGTCAGAGCGTAAAAGACCTGTGATCAACTGCAAAAGGCTGACTCTGTGTGTGTAGCCATTTTAGGATCTCCTAGTCCTTTATCCCTGTGCATGACTCAGGGTGCGGTCTCCGGAGCTGACACCATCCCCTTGGGTATTAGTTGTCCTCATCCCAGCCCCACAGCTCTTTTGAGGGCAGATGATCCATGCTCATTAATGTCATACGGATGGAGGTCATGTGTCATTGCGGTCTATTCCATCCTCGCCACTGTGTGCCGCACAGAGAAACCTAATCTAACAAATCCTCTTATAAAGATATCATTCTCCTATCATCCTGTCCTCATCCCTTTCCACCATCAGGACCGTCTGTCTCCTTCCTTGTTCGCCCACAACATCGATCATTCCCCGCCACGGCAAATTGGTACAGGCTGTATGGATGACTTGTAATACATTATAAATGTATATTTCCCAACATGTTGCTGAAAACTGACACATGAAGCCTTAGTGTTAAGAGTGGATATCATCTTGTTGTCATGCGGATGAAGGGTTGGCTCCAGTATCATGCACTACGATAATTGAACTGTCTTCACGCTATCCTGTGCTCTACATTCTTCTTGCATTTCCCTGCTTATATCTTTTGAGATTTGCATGTGATGATACCGGGCAAACAATCCTGTCAACCCTCTCTCTTCATGTGAGCTGATGACAGGACTGGCAGGCCACAAAATATAGAGCCCTGTTCTACAAGACCAAAAACACGGCAGCAAAAAAAAAGGAAAAAAAAGAAAGAGGACACAACGAGTTTACCCTGGCATGATATTACTTACATCTTTTGAATCTAAATCAGCTACAGAGTGTTGGACGCGAACTTGAAGTCAACAAGTCTTTCAGTGGGGCGACTACAAGGACTTGTCAATGTTGTGACATCTGTTATTAGGGTCGCCAAGGGCATTAGTGAGAGAAGATCCCAATGAAAGTGACATGCTAGGCTTTAAGACATGACATTACATTATGGAACAGCACATGAGCCGTTTGCTTTTTCCTCCAACTTGCCTGGTAGGAAAGCATCTGAAACGGCAGTGTATTTATTTAAACATGTGATGCCTTTAAAACATATCACTTGTGAAAAATGGAAGTTTTAGACAAACATCAGTTCTTTTCATTGGTCTGCTGATCAGCCAGTTTTCTATCATATCATACATAGCTTTAGTGTCAGGGATTACTTCTAGCTATGAATACGAATGTATGAAAGCATGCATTTGCGATGCATATCAATGACTCTAAAGCTTTGTATAAGGCTTAGTCATAATCAAGTTGTTTTTTTACACCAATATTTAACTTACAGAGTCACCTTAATATTAAGGTACAGGGAGCTGAATAAATAATTTGAAATAAAAAAATGATCACAGAAGGGGAATCAAGTGCGTTTCAGCAACAGCTTTGAGATGGAGCTCTGCTGAGAGAAGGTAAACACTCATAACGGAAGCTCCTTGAGCCAGACTGCATTGAGAGCCCCAGCAGTCCTCTATATTCCTGCACGCACTTGGGCCACCACATAACGGTTTACGTAATGCCCAACTGAGGTGTACAGGCAGAGTGACAGACAGACAGACAGACAGGCAGGCAGGCAGGCAGGCAGGCAGGCAGGCAGGCAGGCAGACAGACAGACAGACAGGTGGAAAGACAGCAAGAAGGACAGATGAGATGGGAGATGTGAGATGGACGCCTTAATTGACACCAGTTGTGGTTTGCTATGTTTCCCCCAGGCGGTATATTTTTTTGCCTTCATTCATTATTTTCATTAATCCCTTCAGCCTGAATCGGAAAACTGCAGTACACACAGGGATAAAACATGCTCAGGTTACCATCTGGTTGAATTGTCTAATAAAAGCAACAGCTTCATGCCTTTTTATGATCATGATGGGAGGAATTTGCAATGGAGGATTCACCAGTAAGCCTAGCAAAGTCTTTTTTTTCCTTCCCTCCCTCTCTTCCATGCATTGACTTTCAAATCCCAGTCTCAAGATGAAAGGCATGCTTTGCTATGAAACCTTACCCAGGTCATGGATTTTTTTTACCCATGACTTTGACTGAACTCCGCAAAGACAATATTCCGCCCCACTCTCACTTTGGATATTGATATGAAATGTCTGTTTCACACCTGTCAGAAGTGACTATGATTGTATCTTCTACATGCGACATGAGGTTGCCGTGTCAAAGCGATGAATGCGTTCCATCAGTCATTATAACACTTCCAATCTATACAGTCTGAAGGCGGAGCTTGAGTTCCCTTCAAAGCAGGGAAAAGAGCATGTCCGCATTAGAGTAACAAAAAGTCACGGGGGAAGACGGATGCGAGCGGGCCACAGACACTGTCATACAGGAACACACCGGGGGTCGGCCTCCGTCCTGGCTGCCCACAGCTTTTGTGTGTCTGTCTCATTTCACAATTTATCATCTGAGCTCGACTGTCAAGTGGGCCTTCAGCCCGGGCAATCCATCAGACCCTGTCACCCTGCCATCAAACCTGAGAGATGGGCTGCTACTGGTGGAATTCCATTAGTCCCAGCAGTCGCCACTGCCAGGTAGCCAGCCAGTCAGCCATCCAGCCAGCCCCTTGTCCAAGCCTCAAAGAGATAATAAAACCATATTGGCGAATCAGATATTGCCCCGACAACCCCCCTTGCCTTACTTCCCTTGAGATGCACTGCAGTATTAAAGCCATATTGACTGACATTATTTTCCTTTTCAATCCTTTCGAGGCTCCACTCTTGAATGAAATATTTGTGCTTTCTTCCCCCCGATTCTTCCTTCACATCATCCTCTTTTCTTCAGGTGTTGAGCGTGCATCTTTGTGGGGGAGGCAGGGAGGGGTGGAGGCTGCTCAGACGGCTAAATGTGGCATCTATCCACACATACGGGGTCTCCACACTGAGCCAAGACAAACTGAGCCAACTGTTTACAACAGTTCCAAAAACAATAGTTGTCACAACAAGGTTTTTGTCACCTTTGTTGTGTTTCAGGGTCTACGTTTATGTAGCCCCATGAGCAAACAATGTATTGCATTCTCAAAGCATTCACATTAATTACATCTTGTTTTCTACTTGACAAATCCAAATTGATTGAAAATGCACTACATAAAAATTATAAAACAATATGTAGCAAATAATCTTTTTACAAAGGCGTGATTTTTAACCTTTGAAAACTAACAATATTGATTTACACTGATTCCAGTGACTCAAGGAGTCCTTGTAAGAGATCATATTCCACACATTTTCTTCAGAAGAAAGCATACACTTCTGAGCAAATCACTCACGCGGTTCAAGAGCTGCCAGACTAATGACTTATTAAGGGGGGATTAAAGTTCACATTTCAGTAGTAAACTTTGGGGAATATTTGACTTTGTGAGGTGGATGTCTTTGTCCTATTTTATATAGAGCTCCTCTTTCCTGTGCAGCAGAGGGTGAATCTTTCTAGGGACATTGATCCAAGCAAATATATGCCCCACTGTCTTACCCACAATGCCCCTGGTGACAGGATTATGTCCTGTCACAACGCTTCTCTTTCACCCAGTACCACCAGCCCCTGCATTCTGGGCATGCTGCTGGTGTTTTAGTAGGTTGAGACGATGAGCAATGTTGTCTCATCTCCAGCAATGGCATTACCCCTTTTCCTTAATCCTTCAAATGGACCTTCAGGCAGTCAATTTGCGGCCAGCCGAGTGTGAAGCTCTATAATGATGGGTTATTGACCCGTTTGCTGTTTTGGCGACGAGGGCAGAAGGGAAACTTAAGAGTTCCTATTCCTCACCCGTCAGAACCCAAACACCAGCCTCTCCTCTTCTTTGAAACACTTACATAAATTGTAATAAAGGAAGGAAGGCACCGGACATCCGCCTTTGCGCTCCTTCTTACCGTAGTCATCACTCCACAACAGTTCTTGTGTCATGTGGCACTCCCGCGCCCCTTGTCGAATGCCAAGAAGATGGAATTATTCTTCCTCATTATTCATATTGATCCATGAAGTAATTGCATCTAGAGTACATGAATACGGATCAGAAGTCTGCAGGAAGGATGTCCGACCTGTATTCCACGCTATGTCTAATCAAAAATCACTTTGCTGATTATTATCCAAGGGTAATACAGACAATATTGATTTGGACGAATGACAACATTACATTCAGACAAACTTCTTCCATTATTTTATCTCCATAAGCTCTAGTTATTGAACACCAATTCAGTGAGTAGAAACAGGACTATCTCTCCGTAACTTAAGCACACTGTAATTCTACCACTGCACAGTGAAAGAGCAGTGACATATGTCAATTTGGTTCTATTGCCATTTTATCCATTAGTGGCACCATGATGCATCTACAGATTCAAGTAAATGAGTGGAGAGGAAGTTCCTTTTTAAGTTACATTATTTTGTTAGATCTCTACCTGTTTGACTGTCTTACTGTCTGTCAGTTTCTTCTTCTCTTTGTCTGCCTGTTGTCTTTGGTGTTCACTCGATCATCCCTGTCCGTTTCCTTATATGCTTTTGCTAGCTTCTCTACCTCTCATTTCATTGTGGCTGGTTATTTATCTTGATGCCCCCCCACTTCCACTAGCTTTTTTGCCGCTTGGGAGGGGCGTTCTCCCAGTAGCGCTAGGCAAGATTCCCTTTGCATAAGGATTGACAAGTCTGTCCATCCCCCTGCTGTCACCATATGGACATAGAAGTCAGTTGTAAAGGAGCCCTGTCGTGTCACTGTCACAAATTCCATTCGGATCATAGACATGATCCCACCAACTCAGTGACAGCACTGGAAATGCACTTATAGGCTCATTGCATCTGGCCCAAAATTGCTAGAACACACAACAACCCATCATTCCCCAAGAAAATTACATAAACAAACGCCACACAAATTGCCTGCCTTAATTACAAGCTGTTCACGTGCGTGTGTGTGTGTGTGTAGTGTTTGTGTGTGTGTTTTGTCCTTAGTCCACAGGTTTTGATTAACAGTGGGTCATGGTGTCAATAGCAGCAAAGGCTGACAGATTCATAACGGGACCTCTTGTACATGTTGTGAAAATACTTAACAAAAGCAACAAGCCTTGGGGGGCTCTTTCTTATGCACTTTCCCAGTAAGTAGACTTACACCTGAAACAGTGATCTGATAATGGCCAGTGTTCAGCAGAGTACTTGGAAATGCAATCAGGAGCTGATTACAACATGATATCACTACAAAGCAATCCATTATTTTTGTCTGATAAAAAAAGTAAATCATTTGTAATATGGATACGTATTCTATATTACTTGTAATCTGTTACTGCCCAACACTCATGATGGCATTATAACTGCAAAAGCAATCAGCTTTGTCCTAACAAACAGAAAAAATGCACACTATCCCACTAAGGTCTCAAATCCTTCATCACACACGTAGCTGTTGATTTGAGCCTGACACAAATCTGTGGAGCATATGGGAAATAACGATTGGGCACGTAGACAGGCGTTACATTCATGAATCAATGTTACGTAGTGACTGTAATAAGCATGTAAGATAAAAGCTTTTTAAGGGCAGTAGATAGATGGACAGCTGGACAGCTGGACATTTTCCCTTCAATTACAGGAAATGCATTTCAGAGAGGAATGTTAATGATACTTGCTGGAGGGTTCAAAGGTAAACATGATGATTTGAACATTGACCACAATGCATTGATTGGGTGTAGTGAATATGTTGGTTGTGTGGTGGTTTAACACGATCATTAAGAGAGTATTTATTTTTATGTGGGATCAAAGCGAAAAGCTGGCTTGATCAGAAAAGGCCTGCCTGACGAAAAAATATAGGTCTGATGCTGTGGCCCTCACCTTGGTCTGACTTTGTTTGGGGGATTTATTACGCTGAGATTGCTCCTGACTCCATATTTTTTTAATTGAACATCATCTGACCTAGCTCACCTCCTTCTTAGCAGCAGACTCTGGCGAAGCCAACGGTATGAAGTAAAACGGGTCAAGGTTATGGGAAATGGGCACAGATTTAGCATACCGAGAACGTGGAGGACAGAAGGACTGCTCTTTTCTTCTCAGTTATTGAGAGTAATGAAAGATAGATGTTATGAGTAGGCGCCATAGAGCCTCGATAGATGGAGATGGTTGCACCCTTGTCAAACAAGAACTGATGTTTCTTTCTTTTTTCTCTTGCCTGAAGCCTGAAATGAAAAGCCCAGTGTCTTGTATCAGTGGCAGTATCCAGCAGGAGAGGGCTGAGGTTTATGCATTATTAGTGGTGGGGACAGCGAGGAGCTTGTTATCTGGGCTGCATGTGTGACCTCCCCCAGGAAGCTCACCCTGTAATGATTTCTGAATGCTGCAATACATCTGTGGTGATTGTACATTCTGTTTTTATTTCTCTCTCATCTGACAGAAACAGTGGCACGTCATGCTCATTAACTTCTAGGAAGATTTACCCTGAAGTAAATGTAATACTTTAGCAGAAGGGTCCAATTCAAATTTAAGTAACAACGTGAATGGCAATTTCCCAATTTCCTACTTTTTTAGTTCCCAAGCGAATAAATAATTTAAGAAGTGCTCTATAAAACTGAAGAACTGTACGCTATGGAGTACACATCAAAATTCAAATTGGTTTCATTACCTTCCACTGAAACAGTGTAATTGACACATTTTGAACCTCAGAAAACCACTTAACCATTAGCAAGAACTCTTCTACATACTTTATTTTTAACGTTGCAAGCTGCGGTTCCTCAGCTATTTTAGTCTTTGGCTTACATGTTGAAATTTCCAACCTTTTCAGGCCAAAAGTGTATGTTTCATGAGGAGTCTATTTACTTGTCAGGATGCGAAAAGCAAACTGCAGCATGCCATTGTGTGTACCTAATAGAGTTGTATTCTGATTTGGCTGGGGTGACATTTTAGTTTTCAGCACCATTTAACACCCAGACACCAACTGGGTGTCTGTATACTTTTCAGTTTATAGAATCTGATATCAATTTTGTCAATAGAGTACACACAGGAGACCATGAAAGAGAATACACACAAATGTACAATTATGAACCATGTTTTATCCCGACACTTCCTTTCTCTTTGCTGCTTATACAAGGTTTCAATCATTTGGCAACTCGGTACATCCTGAATAGTCAAATTCCTAATGTACACAACCCAGGCAACAGCTTAGACCAGTTCAGACAGCATAAAGGGGCAATTGGCCACGCAGCGCAAATGCCCTGTGTGAGCTGTGGGCTGCTCTCCGTCCAGACTGTATCAGTCTCCACCAGCTTGCACCCTATGCAATATGGATTTGCCCCATCTGCTGAGGGGTTGAGCTGCTCCGCCCTGTCTGAATGTTGGGCTGACATCAGAGGACAGGATGTCAGAGTAAGCATGGCCCCGCTCAAGTCTATGTAGGCCACCCCATGCTCTGTGACAGCAACCACAACTATCTTGTAACTGTGGTGAGATGCCAGTGGTTTGCTCTGATGGATCTTCGTATTTTTGTGTATGTGTACGTAATGTTAAAACAAACACTTCCTTGAGAAAAATCAACATGCGGAGTTGCCAAGATTTGAAAATTCTCGACTGGTGGTTAAAACAAATCTGTGTTTTGGAGGAGCACATCTTGGGGTGTTCAGGGGCCTTCGGCAGACATTTTTTTCTTTACTTTTTTAAACACAAAAAAGAGGCCGTTTGAAGGTATCTGTTGCTCTTAAGCCATAAAATACAAAGAAAAGAAGCTATGAGTAAATCATTTATTGTAAGTGCACTGAAGAAAAAACACTTTTTTATTGAACATCCAACAGAAATAAAACATACACATCTAGTAGATAGTGTTTCTCTTTCATCACATCTCCTCCCCGAGCTCTCCCTCATTTTCCTCACGCAGTCGATTGGTAAATATCTCCCAGTAATGAAAAGGACACACACATATAAGGATATGTGTGCCTACTCGTATTATACTATGGCTAAGAACAGGAAGCACTAGCCTTGAATGTCTCAGAGAGGCACATGTCATCTCTTTGGTGACATGGCTTTCCCTCTGTCCCTTCCCTCACCTCTGAACAACAGCTCAGACATCAGTCATGCCACCACACTTCAAATCACCAACTAATTTCAGAACAGTGTCTAATATTGTCTCTTCTGGTACCTCTGGTTGCTCTTCCACATTTATTTTGCCTTTCGTAAGTAGATCACTTAGCCTTTTTCAAGAAGTAATTCGTTAAGGTCACTGTGTCCTACCTCCTTCCTGCTCTGCATTTTGGTCTTGACAATAATCAAACTACCCATCAGGTGAGAGTCCATATTGGATCTGAATTCAGTTTGAACTCCTCTAACTGCAGAGACACCTTACCTGCATTGCTGTTTGACACACTCAGGATTGACACCTGACAAGAATGGATATTTTCCTGCCAGCTAGTGCCATGCCTCGTAAATCCTGTCCTGTTGTAAGTTCACCTCTGCCAGCCCATCAACGTGGTATCTGAGGAACTGTTGCTCCAGCTTGTCTATGTCCCCAGGCCCTGATACATTACTCAGTCTGTGATATCTCTCCAGAAAATACATCACTGAGTCAAATGACACTGAATTCCTCTTTAAAAGGTCCACGACTTCAGCATGTTTGAGGAATTTAGTGTCAATTGAAAATGTCCCAATGATATATTTGCATGCTTCCTGAAAATATCCTCAGACTGATCTGTAGAAGTCAGCTATGTCTACTTTAGTCAATACATCAGAGGCTATGCACTCATCACTGGACTTGGAGAATGTACCCAAGGACAGCTTGCGGGATAGGCAATAGTTCTGTAGGGTCTGAGGAGCTAGACCACATGCTTCCTGAATCTTTGTGAGTTCTTTGGTTCTTTTAAAACTGCTCTTCATGTAGTACAAAATGTGCCACAGCAGATGTTCTGGAGATGCCGTGTTTTGCTCACTTTTTGCCCAGCAATCGCAGCCAAGCAGTACATTCATCCGTTGATGAAAGTGTCCTTATTGTTGTCAAAGGTATGTGCTGTAACACCATTTTTCTTGGCCAACATTACAGCTGCATTTTCAAAGCAATAACAGATCAATTATTTCAATTCCAGGCCATTCCTTTTCTCACTCATTATCCAGGAGAAGGAATACTTTTAGGTCCGTAGATGATTCTGGAATTGTGGGAATACTTAGCACCTCGGTCAGTATCTCCCCTCCATTTATGTTGAAATATCATCTCAGCATTAGATATAGCGTTGCCGCCTACTTCCACAAGCAGCAGATCCATCAGTGCTGATGTTAATGTACGGCAAATTGTCCATATTATCCAGCCGTGTTGATGTACAGTCTGCAGACATTTCTCTCATTATATACATCGTTTTAGTCCATTTAAATAAATGTGTTACCACTTCAGCACTTGGAAACATACACTTGAACAATGGTGTGAGATGGTCAGACAGCAATTACCAAATTGTGCTCTATTATAAAACTATAAAGCACTCAACTCATATAGCTTCTATTTCCAAACGGTCAAAACCCATTGATAAGAGATTGTTGAATTGGCCAGAGTTTTCAAAATCCTTGTGTTCTTCACTCTTCCATAAGGAATGGCCACACGGAGAATGTATACATTTTTATCATTTTATGATTATTTAGAAAAAGAGTAGGAAAGGGAATGTTAAATACGCATAGAATATTCAATAAATATAGGTCGTAAATGTATATAAATTGCATCCATCCATTAGCTATACCGCTTTTCCTATGCAGGGTCGCGGGGGGGCTGGAGCCTATCCCAGCCGACACAGGGCGAGAGGCGGGGTACACCCTGGACAGGTCGCCAGTCTAACACA
>JAVQIZ010115944.1:0-28026 GCA_036023535.2 Galaxias brevipinnis
TTTTGTGAATTAGTCCTGTTTGGCTACACTGCTGTAGCTCCGCCCCCCATCTACTCCCATCGTCCACGTGCCTACCTGGGTATGAATAGGTGTCAATGGCTCCCTGCCCATGTCAACAACCCTCACTGCAATTTCTCTGAGGTGTGAGTTTCTGCCTAACTACTGCAAAAACACCCAGGTGCAGAGTTTTCCCATGTCTATGAAAGGTACATTTCTACAACATTGTAAATGCCACAGATAACATAGGCAAATCGTTATAGACTGCTACTCTGACACCCATAGACAGGACATGTACATGCTATAGATATATTGCTTTTAGTTGGTGTTTTATCTCAAAGAAAGAGCTTGAACTTTACATTCATGGATGAAGACTGTATGAAGGAGGGTTACACATTCAATTCAACAAATAGATAGGCTAACTTTTAAGACCAAACATGAGCTGCCTTTGCTTTGTAATGGTGTAATTTATTGTTATTTTCTCGGCTAGTTTTATGTAAGAATTGTAACTTTTTGTGAATGAGTCCTGTTTTGTAACACTGCCGTAGCGCCGCCCCCCATTTTATTCCATTGTTCACTTGCCTAAATGTGAATGGGCGTTGACCACTCCACCCTGAGTAGTTATATAGCGGTCTAAGTGAGACTTCTTCACTCTTGTTTTTCATTCAACCTGCAGCTTGTAGTGTGTCTGAACAGCTCTTCATTTTCTTCAGAAAGATGGCAGCACTCCTTCAAGGCAGCAATGGGTGAGCTACAAAATGTCTATTTACTTATTTGAAATGTCTTGTTAAGAGTTGATCTAGTAAACATTTGGTATCGTGTTTTTTCTTGTATGTTTTAGAAAGCCCAGACGAATCCCTCTGGTCTGCGTGAAGTGTGTGAGAACATTCGACAGTCTTCCGCAGCATCTGCAGAGATCCTGCATGAGAGACAGCAGCAAGGAGGATGTGGAGAAGGCAGTCTATCAGGCCAGAGGGGAAATGATTGATTTCTTGAACCAGGCCCGGATTTGTGACTTCCGCGTTCTACAGAAGATGGTCAGAGATCCACAAGACCTGCTTGTTCTTGTTGGTCATCTGGAGATAAATGGCCACTTTGTCACTGACAAGGACCCGGCGCTGGTAGCAAGGTAAGCAAATGAATACCTCCCATCTCTCTTTCAAGATTGCCTTATTACTCATTTTATCATTTTGATTTGGTTGTTAGTGTTACGTCAAGGTTTATGTTTGAAATACTAACCTTTTAAATGTATCTGCCTTTCAGAACAGCGACTCCTCTACCCACTGTACCGGTTGAGCAGGACGTGCAGACGGATGTGGATGAAGCTGGAGGACCCGCTGAGGTACCAGGGTCATCTGAGGAAGGGTCACCGGTTACGCCGTAAGTAAAAGCAACACATTCTGTAAAATATGCATGTTGAAATTAGTATAATATACACCCTCATAATGTATTGACTTTTTTCCCCAGTACCAGGACAGCGGTCTGCATATCGCTGAGGAGGACCATGCTGGACAAGGGCCTTTACGAAAAGCACCCCCTGGACGGAAAACGTCTGGTTGGATTTCATGATTTCTTGAAGAAAAACGTCACCGTTGACAGCAGTAAACAGGAGGTAATGTCCAGTCTTTCCACTGTTGGGGATTCCTTTTGAAAATGTACATCCATCTGAAAACCTGTATTGACGTTATATAATGTTTACACACAGATTTCCCACGTGTCACGGTTCATGTACTACATGGATCCCAGCAAACCTTCTCTGGGGTTTGTCAGGAACTTTGACAAAACCCTGCAATTCTTCGATGACCTCGCCATCGCTGGACAAACCTCCCAGGCTTGTGCAGGTTACCTGGAGGTTTTGAGGAGGTTCCTGGGGTACCTCATTGAACACACAGACCTCATGCAAGAGGACAGAGCCTTGCATGACTCCAGCAAGGTGTTTCTGGAGAGACTGGGCAGCCTTCACAGATCTTTCAACAAGAAACATCCTGCGAAGAGGCAAGTGTTTTAACATTAACATTCTGGCTATGTATTTTTAGAGAACGTTTGTGGGTCAATGTGTCCTTGTCTGTGCCTTTGAAAAAAATTTGATTAAATGTATTATTTATTTTGCTACAAGTACAAGCTGGATCGCCTAACACCCTCTGGATGCCACAACATCCTTCGTGTGGCCAAGGCAGACTTCCTTGGGGTAGTTGACAGGGCAGTGCTTGGCACTCCGTTAAGCCCTCAGGAATACGTGCTATTCCTGACCTACCTGGAGGCGCTGTTGATACTGAAGCACTTGCAGCCCACCAGTGTGATCAAGAACATGACGGTATGTTAACTTCTTTGCCATTCCTCATAAAGTTATGTAATTTCCTAAATGTTTTAGGATTGTGTTTTAATGACGTGATTATTGTATTAAAAGGTGTCTTAATGGGTTGCCCGTACCAAGACCACTGTCGGTGAGACCACCAACGCCGTTGTGAATGCGAAACACCAGACGGCGTCTCTGCAGCAAGTGGCATCCTTTGCTCTGGATGGAGAGGAGGAAGCAGTAAGTAGAATTACATTCACATTCTACATACATATACATTCTATTATTAAAGTGTTATTAAAATCATATGAATTGTTATACTTGTTTTAACCCTTTGTTTACATTCTAGTGATTTGATCTGTACTACCGTGTGGTCAGATTCCTTTACTTGGGAGGGAGAGCACAGAGATCACGCGATGCCACTGAGGAAGAGACCGTCTTCATTTCCACAACCGGGCACAGAATCTACAAACCCATCAATGACCTGCAACGGTTTCATGACAAGTGAGTTTGCAATGTGTTCACAATGTGTGTATTATTGCTTAATACAGTATTCATGGTTCATTCTAGTAGTACAGAATAATACTATAACACGTTTCTTGTATATTTTCTACGGATATGGTGTGCCAAAGATCTCTGGCCAGGTGGCACGGAGGGTTTTTGAACGCGGCACCAAAAGGGACTGCATAGATCCAGAGAAGGCGTTGGTGGCCAACTACATGGGCTACACCGATGACCAGACTCAGATCACAGCTGAGGCTACACTCAGGGGGATGGAGATCCTTAGGAAACTCCCAGCTTGCCCTGCTACAAAGTAAGTTCTCATTCTTAAAATAGTACCATAATGCATGGTTTAGTTTGGCAATATTAATAATAAATGTATATATTTTCATGCATGGATACCAAAACTTTCATTTCTTTCAACAGTGATAATGAGGTACCATCCACCAGCACCGGAGCTGAGATCGCAGTGCCCCTTATGGGGGCATTCCTGGCTGCGTTTCCTGTGACTCTCACGGGAGACCTTCCAAAGAAGAAAGAGAGGGTCCGTCTAGTGGGGATTGGAGACCAACCCTACTTTGATAAGTGGAGAGACCTGCAGCAGAGAATGCGTGTAGAGGATGTCATTGGTAAGATACAATATGTGGAATTCCATTATCATGTTTGCATATTGTAATCTTACACTTTATTATCAAACGGTGTGATATTAAAACACATTTTCTCTCGTGTACATTTACAGCTAACCTCCCAGGCAGAGAGCCGTCCCTGAGAGCTGTGGAGAGGTACATTGAGCGCCAAGACTAGAGCAAGAACAGCGTGGATGCAGAGCATGGGTTGTCTGCGTGGAAGCCGTCAGCTTAGACCGTGCCATCGTTCGACAGCCCACACATCCAGGCCATGGTCACCTCTCAGCGGTGGAAGGGGCTCCGGATCGATGAGGACGCAGAAAGAGGAAAGCTGGTCAGGGCAACACGGAAGTTTGTGAAAGGGGAGATTGTCTGTGACTACCACGGCATGAAGACCACCTACACGAAAGGCATGCAGCTGCAGAATGGCCAAGGCAAGTCCCGCTGCATGGATGCAACGACTGTCCCCTGTCCCCGCCATCCAGAGATGGACACTTTCGGGGGAAGGATTAATCGTTCAAACACCAACACCAACCTGAAGTCAGTGTTCCACCTCTTCAGAGATCGGGACGGAGAACATGACCTCATTTTCTTTGTGGCCCTGAAAAACATTTCTGTGGAGGAGGAACTTAAGCACGACCCCCGAGTGGACCGGAGGTCATTTGGAGGGGAAGCAAGGGATTGCCATCGGTTAAGCACCTAGAACATTGTCCCTTGTAAATGACCAAATGCTCATTTACACTTTTTTTTTTTTTTTGCAATGTGATAACTTTATTACTGCATGTTTTCAAAACTAGAAGTGAGCTTTTATTTTGAAGTGTGATTTAAAAGTACTTAATTCTAAAGTGTGACGTGAAAGCCCTTTTATCTTAACAGCATGATGTTAAACATATTTATACAGTGTATAAATATATATGTGTGAGAATTGAAGGTTCAATAAAGTTCCTTTCTAAAACAAATTTGAGCAGAGCATATGTTAATGATCCTTCAACTCAGAGGGCTGAAGGAGAGTGGCGTTCATGCAATAATCTAATAATTACACATTTTACCTAGTCATGCCATACATGCAATTAAAGGGTGGACCAAACTGATTGTAACACAACTGAAATTTAAGTGTAGCATTAAGCAATAAGAAGTTATGAATGGCCTGTTATACATCACAATGATTTAAAATGATAAATCCTGCTCAGCCCTTAGACCCTGAGATAGTAGTATCCAGGCTATAATGAAATAATTAAACATTTCACCTGGCCATGCAATACATCCATTTTAAGGGTAGACCAAGCTGATCATAACGCCATTGAAAGTTTAAATGTATGGGCATGGGCCCAATTTTGATGTTTTAGAAAGAAACAGTGATGAATACAGCCACACGAGGGAGACATTGGCTTAGTCTGACTTTCATGCTCTCTCTAAACACCAGTAAATGACTCGGAACATGATGGCCCTCTGTCTGACTCAGGGTCTGATACTAGTTAATGACTTGGAGTATATTGCAAAAGAGAGTAAAATCCAGACAGAAACTGACACTTTAAATACCCGCTTTAAATCTTTCTACACTGGAGATGACAGGATTTAATAGATTGAGGAGTCAATTGCAAGCCAGGCTGTCTTTTCCTCTTTTTGTTTCTGTTTAAAAATAAATAAATGTGTAATTTGATGAATTCTGACTATTACAGTTGGTTATGATTTGTCAAGTGAAGTGTTTACATCCTTGTCACTGAATTATTAGTGATAAAAAAAGAGACCATCATAAAACAGCAGCAGCCAAAACACACGTTTCTATTGTCAGTAGATTTTTTGTAATAGCAGGTGTGCATGTCAACATTGAATTATTTAAGACGAAATATTGGCTGTAATTAATGTTAAGCTGTAGTGTGTATGATGTCATTCCTCTTGCTGAAGCACCCTGGCTAACAGACTACTTAAGTAATGTTAATGGAATATTTTTTTTGTGGCGAGCCAAAGCAATTTGCTCTATACTTGAACACTTGAAACATAAATATTGGAAAAACAAATGTATTGCACTGATAAATTATTACTGAACACAAATAGTGCAGGTACAGTATATTAAAAAAAAAAATCAGTAACAAAGAATATCATGTATGGACAAGCAGCACGTTTCCTGCTGAGTGCAGCTATTATGAGCCAGCAGGAATAGAGTATAGGGAATGACTACTTTGGTACCAAGCACTTAGGCTGTGCTGAGACCTGCCTCTGTTTTATCACTTTATGAATATTGTAACGTCTTATCCTTTGTATTTTATTTAAATATATTATTACTTTTATTGTTTAATGGTGCGTAACTACAATGTGTAATTATATAATGTACCCCGAAGTCTACTCACAAGACATATTTTATTAACCTAAATATGTAATTTGGGCCACTGTCCATTTATATGTTATTCATGTTCCCATAGGTGTGTGCGCAGACCTTTTTGTGTCTGTAGTTTGAGCACCTGGCATCTTACATTGAACACACACGGTTTTAACAGAGGCCTTTCCCTCCATCTCCAGCCAACCAGCAGAACCAGGTCAGTCTCTGGTCTACAGTCTCCTCTGGTGTAGCTCACAACCTGATGATCTGTCACCAGAGCTGGCTCACATCAGAAATAACGAAAATATAAAAGGACCAGTCCCTATAGCTTTTACTCACCTTATGACATCACGGCACAGGCCCTGAGGGGATTGGACGGATAAGGTAATGGCAACCAATGGTTTGAGTTGAAAGGGTGAGTGGCGTATGTCAATGCTTACCGAATGAGGTCAACTGTGCATGTCAATATTCTCTTACGTGAACACATAAGACCGTTATGACACTGATATTAACCAGCATGCAAAACTCTATTCTCAACTTCCCCTATGAGCCCCATAGCGATTTGAACTCTTTATGCTTTGCCAGAAATAAAACAGCAGCTGTCTTTTCCAGTTGATCGCTTAATTGATGTCTTGGCTTGAACTTTTACTGCTCGCTGTGTGTCATGCATTTATCCATGGTGAATGAAGTGCAGTAGTATAAAGCAGAGCTCTGCTGTATTGTAGCCACCTGAGGGGAGGGATCGGCAACGAGGGATCAATTCCCCCCCCCAAAAGGTTTCAGGGGGAGACATTTTGAATTGAAAGTGCAAGTCCTCACATTCTACCACCTAGACAAAGGAAAGGGCCAGGAGAAACTAGCGTCTGACACACACACACACACACACACACACGCACACACATACACGTGCACAGACTCACCTCGTCAGTGCTGCTTATTTTCCGCTACGTTAGGACAGCTCCGAGAGTGTCTGCTTTGCAGATGGGCTGCATTAAGGAGATCAAACGAGTCACTCGGTTCAACTCTGTGCCTCCTGCTCTAAATGTACACAACACATGGTCCATAAGAAAATAATTCTCCCTGCTGTGGTAGCCTACATGGAAAAAAATGTTTAAACGGACCCTTTCAAGTTATTACTTATTTCTTTCAGTGAATATTGATTTCATTAATTGCAAAACGTGATATTTACAAGACTGATTTAGTAATCTTATTTTCTTAGTTCCATCTAAAAATGTAAGAAGAATAGATCTCATATTTCACTCCATTTCAGGAAAACCTGAAAACATCTATTTACATAATATCAGAATAAAGAATTAACTAACTAACCTACATAGGAAAACAAAATTTGACGCAAAGAAACGTAGCGCCGTTACTCTAGCGAGGTTCCTCCATGACAACGTTCTATTGTTTCTAAGGAGACACAGGCCACGCGGAGAGGCTCATCTGCCGGAGCGGGTTGACTCCTCTACGACACTCCCTGTGGAAAACGGTCAAAACGGTCAAATTCCCTCCCGTATATTATTTGAAACTTAACTTCCCTGCAGGTTTTTTAAAAATATTTTTTTGGTTCAGCCAAGATACACTTAGGATACGTGGAGAGTGATAAATTTGTGAACTGTACTGCTGGTAGATCTTGACAAATTGTGTAAAGAGACAGACAAATCATTTTAAGAATCATAGAAGGACGAGATTAAAACGGTGTCTGTCCTGTTTCAAAGCCTTAATCTTGATCTTTATTGTGAAACACAGAAACTGCAGGAAACAGAGTTTGCAAATAGAGACCAGTAAAATATAAATCAAATAATAGTTTTTTGTAATTTGAGAAAATGCCCCAACTTTTCACTGGGCCCCACTGATAACTGCTCTGGCTGAACATCTCCTCAAGGTAAAGGATATGTCTATTAACCCCCTGCACATACGATGTGTACAAAATAAGACATAAATGTGCGAGTCTGTTTGCGTTCAGTGTGACAGATATGGATGACTGTGGTGCTTTTCTGAGATCTTCTTGTGGTCAGTGGGACGAAGCAGGAAGAGTCTCCACATCACGTGCACATAGATGTGTTTGTCAGTTCTTGCCCAACCTCCCGGAATGAACACATTAACAGTCTAATACGAATCCATATGTACTGTAGATATGTTTGTTCAAATGGATTTGCTTTAGCTATAGTTTATATTAATTACTTTTAAGTAAAGCCTAAATAACTTTAGTCATATTACACATTTCTTAGGGATGTTTGAGGAATGATTTAGGATTCCCTAGTCCCTGAATATCAATAGCAAAGAAACCTCGAAGTTAACTTGCTGGATTTAGTGTTTTCGAGCTTTGGATTTAGCAGTGTGAAATTGTATTTCCTTTTCGGAGAAAGGACCGTCCATAGGAATAAAGCCTTTTACCCATAATACTTTAAATTAATGGAGTTTCTATCATATTTTATATAGTGCGGCCTCTTTCCTACAGACAGCACGCATGAATGTGTCCTTTTTCCAGGCAGATATCATGAATGTGGCCTCTTCATTACCTATTTCACATGTGTTTAATACGCCTACCCACTCCACATGTTTTCTATAAATAATATTACTCTTTTTATTTACTCCATTCCTATTTACACATTAGGAATCCAGGATATGTCTGATTTACTAAGACCTATTTTCTCAAATGTTCTTTCTAAATTGTATTACTCCATTTAGCCTATACTCACCCGTCTTTTTCTTCTATGATTTTTTTTAACATATAGGCCACCCGCTCTCAAAAAAACATCTAACAGCCTCGCTCTGTTGCACCGTGACACGCAATTCTGCTTGCCATTGAGATAAACCCAATTAAGCGCTGAGTGAACTCAGGTGGATTTTCAATTGGATCCAAAAACAAATGGTTATTTCTTCACACGTTCTATTTCGAATCGCGGCCGCTGCCGAGCATCTTGTCTTGATTATCCCAGATTTACAGAAGGTTGACATGATGATTGCGGTCATAGCAGAATCAGGGCATTTTTTTCCCAGTCATCTTTTTTTCACGGCACATTGAAGAGGAATATCTTTGACAGATGTTATGCGTAGAAGCCGGCCTTCGCTGATTTGCAACAATGTAGCTCCCGCTCTGTTTGCTGCTCTCTTTCCCGCATATGTCTCTCTCTCTTGCTACTCAGTTATATATCACCCCATCTTCCCTTTTCTTTCTCTCTTTCTTTCTTTCTTTCTGTCTTTCTTTCTGTCTGTCTTTCTTTCTTTCTGTCTTTCTTTCTGTCTTTCTTTCTTTCGTTTCTTAGTCTTTCATTCTTTTGCGTTTTTACACACTCCCCGCACCCTGACCGGTGTCGTCTCCAATCCGTTGATTTCTAATGACGGTGATCCTGTGGCGTGATTAGGGGTTGTGTATATTGGAAAGTAGGGGTCGAGGTTACGGGGCCAATATTTGCACAGGCTCTTGTTACTCAGCGATATTAAACTCCGCGGAGAAGTTTTCTGTGCTCCTCTTGTTCCGTATCTCTCTCCCCCTGGACTAGGCTTGATTGCTCCCTTATTTTTTCAGCACGGTCGGCCCAGTTGGGTCCAGGCCGTTCTGCCGCAATCGCTGGAAATGTTTGTACTAAAATGACTGGTCGTGCTAGGAGGATTTAGGAGGGGAGAATAGTTTATTGTTCGTTCCACTAAAGTGTTACAGATTGTATCTTAGGTAGGCATACTTGTTACACTTTAAATATATGGAACTGTAATTTTCACGGCTGTATTAGTCCTAAATAAGAAAAGAAAAATGTTTTTTAGTAATGAATAAGATGGAAAAGGACAATGCCCAAAATGAACACTAGAGGACAGAAGACACTGAGGGTAGAAATATTGACAGGGAAGATGCGAGATCATGATATACTTTGTGAATACATAGACCTACCAGTCTTTTTATCAGTCTTTATTAAAACATTTTGCATAGACGTTATATTGTTTTAATTATTCAGTTGTTTGGGGTTGTCGACCTTTGTGCATGGCCGTTTTGTATGTGAATGTCCTTACATTTCAGTTTGTAAAAGTTTGTATTTTGCTGATATTATCCTAATTCCTTTCAACAATATCTGCACTCCACTTTAAATATGCTATTGACATTTGATAACACTTCTCCATCACAGAAACAACTAGTGAACAAAGAAAAAAAATAAATAAAAACGTATTCTGCCATATTCCTGAATTTTTTTGTATTTTTACTCTTGTAAATTGTTTTCTTGGGGCCAAAGAAAGAGTTTTGAGACATAATATTGCTTTCTATGATGAGAGGGGGTATTGGGTATGGAACAGGCACATGGATGAATGGAGACCCTGTTTCAGAAGCGCCCCCCCGAGCCTTTGATGTGACTAATAAAGTTCCATAATATGATTTGAACATAACTTTGATCTTAGACTGACCAAGGTCATCTCAAGTGAAAACACTGTTGCTCTGTTAGGACAGGCTAAATGCTGATATAAATGTGATTCATACTTATACTCCCAAACTTTATTTATTTGTCTCAGTTACGTTTTGCACTATGAATGATTATTATATGCTTTATAAGAACTTCTCTTTATAAATTTTTTTGGGTCTGTGACGCTTCTAAAAAAACCGGCACAGTGGATTCTGTTACGTGTCCTCTTGTTTAGGGTGCACAATTTGTTTATATGCCTACTACTAACTTTTTCTTCAAGTATTAATTTTCATATACATTATTATAAGGAGGCCAGGAATATCTAGAAACAATACAAATCAGACTGACTTTGAAGAAGGCCCAATTTAAACTCTTGCTGTCTCAGCGCACACAATTGATGACCTCATTGAGCGGGACCTTACCTGGCTATATAAGTCCCCCCCAAAAACACCCGATTGTGGTTCAAACATAATATGGATGTGATGGGTAAATGATGATGGCTGCCTCCACGCTTTCAACGGACGGTTCCACGGTGCTCAGCTGTGAGGTGAGGTAAGCCATGGTAAGATGTCACCTGTGTACTATAGACCTCGTTTCTTCTCACACTGAATTAGCTGCTGGCCCTTACGTGCACTACTGAGAATCGTGTCCACAAAACTGCACACCCACCCACACCCACACACACACACACACACACACACACATTTCTGGTTAGGTTGACAGTCATAGGTTCTCACTAGCTAGATCAAAGGACTCTCTTATATTCTTCTCTCACCACCCAGTCATCGAATGATCTATGATGATCTATGATGATCTATGATCTATGCTTTCCCAATTTTCAAATTATCAACTGCAACTCACACATGAGCCATGCTTTGGAGAGAGAGATGTCTATTTAATTGCCGTGGTGTTTTTTTTCCAATTTGCTGATTTAAGGTTGTAGAAAACTGCCGTGCCTTTTCAGGCTTGCTCCCCTCTTCCCTAGTTCTGTTCCTCTGGTCCCAGATGGCGTGGGGCTACTAGACAGGATGCAGTGGTCTCCGTCACTGTATAGCCGCTTTCTCTCTCACACACACACACACACACACACGTCTGTTATTCCTCCAGCTGTCACCACGACTACAGAGCTGGACTGTTTCTGGGTTCCGAAGGTTCCGGGTGAAAATAAACAAATTCCAGAGAGCTGGAGGGGAGAGGGAGCTCTCACAATGCACACTCAATCCCCCCGTCATAAATCATATGTGGCACTGCTATAGAATATCATCATGCAGACCCTTTTAAAAATACATCTGCAATTAAGGCGAGCTGGAAAGTAGATGACCCTTGCAGCACAGGAACGAGAAGCTAACCAGAGGGCTTGGACCCTGAATAGACCAACACTATGCTATCAATGTTGTTGATTCACCCCAAAAACTTTCATTTTTGGCCCATACAGAGAACTTGCATTGTTACGAGTCTCCATTGTCTGTCTGAGGGAAACACTGCCAGAGGAAACCTGGGACTGCACCCACCCAGCCCCAAAAGACATGCATCAAGTTGACCCCCAGAGTGAGTTAGGGGAAGCTGGCCCCCGGAGCTAATGACCTGACCAGACAGGAGCTGTCTAATCCATCACAGCCCCAGAGGCTCAATGTTAGACACACTGTGATGTTTGGGGGGGGGTTGTCTACGAGAAACGAAGAGGATTCCGAGATATTTCTCGTGGTAGCTTGAAGCTGCATTGTTCTGGTCACACGAAGGTCAAGCCCTCACTGTGGGGAAGATGACATGTATAAAATGGAGTGTGTGCGTGTGTGTGTGTGTGCATGTTTGTATACCGCAAGTCTAGCAGAACATGCCTTATACATATGTCAGCTAGTGTTCCCTTACATGTGCAGAAGAAAAATCTTTTCTATGTGTGTGTGTGCGTGAGCGAGTACAGCTGCTGACGTATTTGCGTGAGTGATTTATGTCTTGGCAATCGGTGTGATATTAAGACGTGATTTTCCCTGCACTGCAACAGACTCTGCTACTCTGGCCTTTTGGCTAAATCATATAGGAATTACTACCTGGCTTTAAATAAGAAGCTATTTCAAAGTTTATTGTTGTTACCCATTTTGTCATTTCTCCATATGCTGTGAACCTCAATATGGTGACCTAGTTCCACAAAAGTTCATGAATCATGTAAATTTAAATAAGTAAATAATAAACCTAACACATAGAGAAAAGAATTTTAAAAAAGCTCAAAAGGTGTGTGCCAGCATAAATGTTTCCCTGTTAAAAACAAATTGCACGAATCAGTCAGTGTGTCTGCTGCCGTTGTGTTAAATGTAGTTAACACGTGGTCATTTGTTAAGGGCTGAGTTAATTACAGGGGCAAATACTGTGTGTGTGTGTGTGTGTGTGTGTGTGTGTCCTAACCAGTGGATGAAGGGAGAAGAAGTTACACTTTCCAAAAGAATTGCTAACATGATCGTCTGGTGAGTCAGGTGGGGAAAACAATGCAGACTCACATGGTTTGGACTGTTGTGCTGACAGCCAACACTGATAATAATCATATATTTATAACAATATATGTTTTTTTCCCCTCTCTCTCTCTCTCTCTCTCTCTCCCTCTCCCCCTCCCTCCCTCTCTCTCTCTTCCCTCCTCCCTCCTCCACCCACACCAAAAAAGAATGGACTGTTAGTTTGGTTGAGCCAGGAAGTCCCTGAGTTGAGCATGCTAAGGGGGCATGCAGAGGTGAACGGGACTACCCCAAGGTGCCCGAGCTATCCTGGGGATTACCCAGAGATGTAGACCTCGAGTTCACATTGCTGCTGTGGGACTCACTCTCCCACGCACGCACGCACGCACGCACGCACGCACGCACGCACGCACGCACGCACGCACGCACGCACGCACGCACGCACGCACGCACGCACACACACACACCTGTAGCAGTGTTCTCTGCACTCCCTAATGAGAATCATCCTCCCTGCTCACTCCCTGCTTAATTTCCCCATCTCCCTTCCTCTGCCCCGTCCATCCCCTCTCTTAGCAGACAGACTGTGTCTACTGTCCCCTCTCTCTCTTAGCAGACAGACTGTGTCTACTGTCCACCCTCTCTCTTAGCAGACAGACTGGGTCTACTGTCCACCCTCTCTCTTAGCAGACAGACTGTGTCTACTGTCCACCCTCTCAGTGTCTACTGTCCCCTCTCTCTCTTAGCAGACAGACAGGCAGTGTCTGCTGTCCCCTCTCTCTCTCAGCAGACAGACTGACAGGGCAGGTAGCAGGGCCGACACTGTCAGCACGCCGGGGTATCAACGAGCAGCACCTTCGCCGACAGACTCCTTCACCGTCGTCCCCTGTTGTTCTTTAAACTGGTCCATCCTTCTTCGTGTTCTTCACTTCCTCCCTCCCTTTTTATTCTCTCCCTCTCTCCCTCTACTGACAAATTATGTTTCACACTGATATCACCCGGCTTTAGCTGTAAATCAACAGGCATCCATCTTTTTGGAGCGCCGGGCAAATATTTAGACAAGCGCTCGGCAGCCAGCTCCAATGTGAGGGTGTATGACTCTGGCAGCAAGGAGGACAGGAGCAGGCTGCTGGTGATAACAAAACATGTCTAGGGACAAAAGGTCATCTTGGCTTAAAAGGTACATAAATGACCTCTCCTTTAAGAAAAACATTTGACTTTTCCCACTCATATTCTATTATAAAATAGAGGTCCTTTGTTGTAGTCAGTGTAAGTCACATACACATATTCATATATTCAAACATATTTTATTTGTTTGAAACATTAGGGTTAGGAAATGTTAAAGCACTTTAACATTGACAAGATATACAAATAAAGGTATTATTATTATTACTATGTCTGTTTTCTATTAACTATAGGCCTACTAGACTTTAAATGTATTTGCTCAATTTACGATTTAACTGTTGAATGATATTTTAGTTTAAATAACACCTTTTACACATGATTGCCGTTGCAGCAGACTGGCAGTTAGGCACGAATCTAACTCTGGCCTTCAGTTGGACACAAACTTACTGTACCATTGGCTTTTCCTGGCTCAAGGTCTTGTAGTAGCACAAGCTCTGTATTTCAACATACGCCACGTCATGTTTGTTGGAAGTCTGATGTGGTGCGGATTCCAAGTCGTTTTGAGATCCGCTTAAGGGGCTAAATCACCCCAGAGCTCTGTGTATGCATGTGTGTGGTGAGAGAGAGAGGAGAGAGACTCATGAACTCGGTGCTAGGGATTTTTTTCGACTCTACAGTAAAAAACAAATAAGAAAAAAAAACAACATGAAGCATTTTGGCCGAGGATGTAGAGTTTTCGACTGCAGAGTAATCCGCAGTAATCCTCCCGAGACTCCGTGGCTGTTCCACACGAAAACGTCACCCCCCAATCTTCCCGTTGTCTTAGCAACAGCATGCCAACAGCAGCTCATTATGGCGGGCAAATTCATACCGTGAATTATGTGGTGCGGCAGCGGAATTGCATTCCCATGTTGCACACGCACCTCTCCACTCGTGTTCTGCCATTGATTAGACTTGTGGGGGCACTTTCTATGTCAACCAGCAAAGCGTTCTCCTGAAATCCGTTTACACACATAATTCTGCATCATCGCTGACAAATCTGGCTGTTGGTTAGGGTAAAGTAGTTATAAAAACTGAAGATAATATATAATGTTGGCTATTTTGATTTGATTTACAGCATTTGCTGTACGCTGTGGGGTATTTAGGCCATGCTTTCTGCCACTTCAATAGCGATACACAATAGCGAAGCTTTAAAATAGCCTAAACCCAAGGACAGCAGGAGGTTAGCGATGTTGTTGAAATCTTTGTAAACCAACACAGTTTTATGAGATTATTTTCTGAAGAAAAACAAAACCCCTTTGCACTTCATGTCCAGATGTTCTCAAAATCCCAATTGAAGAGTTAAGGGAACCAGCACTTAAAAAAAAAAAATCCCTGGCGTAAAAGAGCCTACTCTTTAATGCTCACAGTCCGGCCTGCATAAGCCAAAAATGAAACAGGACAAAGTCAAACATGCATTATTAATCTAAACAGGGAAAATACGCACACGCACGTAATTATGAATTGCACCCCATGTGAACTAGACACTGACTTGACACAGGGAGATTTGAAAAAGATAGCGAGCAAGGACAAAAGAGATCTGAGGTCTGGAGTGAAGGTTGTTTTTTTTAACCAACCTCCTTCTAATGAGCAGATTTGGGGAAAGCCCTGGAAAATGTGTCTGGAGTAATGGAACGGCAGCCAAGAATCACCTTGTTTCAGCTATTTTTGTTTATTTGTATTTGCATAGTTGCTCAGAGTCTCATGTACAGAACATTTTAACACGTGCTCTGGCATGATTCACATTAAACTGTTGGCGTGCAAAAATCTCAATAAACGTACTTACTATATATTTCTGTTAATTTGCTATATTATTTCTATTTGTACAGTCCCTTTTTTTCTGAAGACAATTTTTAGAAACAGACATCCTTTCTTCGTTTTTGCACACACTTCATAGTTTGTATTGGAGGTAATGTTTTGGTTGACACAGAAAGTCAATAAGAGGGGAAAGCCTTAGTGCTGACAGAGCGTTTGGCTCCACATAGCCTCCACTCTGAGCCTGTACAAAATGGGTTCATCTCAGCCCCAGAACCAATCACAGCTGTGGGCCAGCATATATGTGTGTGTGTGTGTGTAGGTACGAATGTGCGAGTGTGTGTGTCTAGGTGTTTGTGTAGGTACGTATGTGCGATTGTGTGTGTCTAGGTACGTATGTGTGTGTGTGTGTGTGTGTGTGTGTGTGTGTCTAGGTGTTTGTGTAGGTACGTATGTGTGTGTGTGTGTGTGTGTGTGTTTGTGTAGGTACGTATGTGTGTGTGTGTGTATGTGTGTAAAACAGAGTGCCTGCTAAGTCGGACCTGACACCCAGAGAGCTGATAGCTTTCAGTGCCTCATTCATCATGCCTCTGGCTCAGTCTGCACAGCCCTGTTCATTACCCAGAGGCCTACACTGCTGCTGCACACCATCTTTACGAACGCCAGACACACACACACACACACACACACACACGCACGCACGCACGCACGCACACACACTCGCACACACACGACACAGACACTCGTGCACCGACATACACCTACACCTACACACACACACACACACACACACACACACACACACACACACACACACACACACAGCTAGGCACACATATACATTGTGTACACTAACTGTGTTGTTCAGAACCTTTTCCACTCATCAGTCAGTGTTTGGCTAAAACATTTGCAGCTGCTAAAGTATAGTCAAGTGATGTTTTGGCCCTGCCTAGCATGCTGTTGACCAATGAGGGAAGGCTTAAACATGGGTGTTTGTGGTCTATAATACAGAAGAGAAAGTTATAACGCTGTCCATGTGGGTGGGTGCAACACTTACGTCTGGACCTTTGGCAAGCGCTAACATCTTCAATTTGCTTCCAAGAAGTTGGGAAAATATCACATATTCCTTGCCTCAGATATAAAGATCAGGCAATTCTCCAGATCTCAATGGATCTCATAGTTGAGGGTATCACGTGACCAGTCTACCTCATCCACCAGAACGACCCAATCATGATAATTGATTTCACCTGTTGGGTTTGTTATTGTCTGCACCTGTTTTCCCCTGTATATATTCCCTGCATGCCCTTCTGTTTGTTGTTCAGTTATTGAATAATTTTTCATCAGCAAAGGCGTCGTAACCTTTAAACTTGAATGAAACTTTGTCTCGAGTACTTTCTTGGTTTACCTTGTTTTGATGTTTTTAAGTTTGTACTGCACCACCTTAGGTTTAGTTCCTGTTATTGGATCCTATTATGTTTGAGCCAGCCAGCTGTCACAGAGGGTAGTTTATACAAATACAGAGTTGCATGACAATCAGTTTGTGTGTGGTTATTTCATTAACCCTACTCAATATTCAGACTATAATATAGTTAATATTATATAAAGACTACTACTATTATATGTCTATTTTAATGATCAGTTCCTTTTGAGCAATAAGTAAATAAAAGCCTTTTCTTTTCTTAGATTTGCTTTTAAAGTTCTTGGAAGCACTTCAGCCGTTAGTTGTTTGTCCAACAACAATGTCGTGTTTTGTTGTAGACTTTGTTGCGTGACCTTGTGCTAAAAACACTTTTTGTTTAAATGTAAAAAAAAAAAAAAACTATAGTAATGAAATCTGAAATCAATAGTCTAACGTGAGTGCAGAAAGCCGGAGCTCACCACTCTCTCATTGGCCAGCCACCTTTGGTTGTCACCATGGTGATCAGGTCCTCCAGGTCAACTATTCGCTGACAGACAGACACGTCCTTCAGGGGCCACAACCTTTCCCCCCAGCTTACTGTTTGAGGTATGGGCAAATCTCTGGCTGGTCTCTGATCAAGGGAGGATGCAGGGCTCTTGAGAGAGGCAAGGATTGAGGGAATTACCCCCCTCTCTTACCCTTACATGTTCAGAGCTTTCCTTATTTCTGGGTTTGGGAAAGGCGCTACCTATTTGAATAATGGGTTTAGATAAAATAATGTTGTGTGTATGGGTCTATGACAGGATATATATATGTATATATATATATATACATATATACACACACTATTTAAAAGTTTTATAATATTTAAAATAATCTTTGCTTAGTCAAATTATGGTACTTTAATGTTAGTGTTTGATGCCATTGATGGCTCTGTTTTCCTGGTATCTTCTGTCCGCAGTACTAGGGGCAAGTGTCTTAACATGCTGGCTCTACTAGTGACTCTGGGCAAAGCATTATGTGGTCAACATTAAGACAAGAGGCCACATTCCTGCCATGGCTCAGTGACGGAGAACTTTGTCTGTGTCTGTGTCTGTGTGTGTGTGTGTGTGTGTGTGTCTGTGTGTGTGTGTGTGTGTGTGTGTGTGTGTCCAGCCGCCTTGCCCTCTCCTTCCCCGACCACCAACCAACCGACCAACCAGATCGCTGGACTAGATAACCCCGACCCTCCCCGGCTCATCAGAGGTCACGGCCCTTAGAGGTTAGCCAACCCTGCGACGCTGCTTGACCTTCGACCCCGCGACCGGCTGCCCCGGCCGCATTCCCCTCTGATAAGACGGACAGATAGAGCGACAGAAGAGAAAAAGAGAAAGGGTGAAGAGAAGAGATAGGAACAGGGAGGAGGAGGAGGGGGGGACGGGACAACTTCTGTCCTGAGGGATTAAAGGAGAGGAGAAAGACATGAGGGGAGAACATGGAGAAAGAAGATAGGAGACAGACAGACAGGAGAGGAGATGACAGAGTAGCTTCGAAGAACCAGAGAAGGAGGGTTTAGGTGTGTGTGTGTGTGGGTGGGTGGGACTGCCCTGGAGGCAGGAGTTATCAGTGCTGTCACTACCACAGGAGATAGGAGCTGGAGCTCAGAGTGACACATGTTTGTCCCTGCAGAGTGTGTGCCCTCGGGGTGATAGCGGGGATCACACGCTAAGAAGAGGAACGGCGTCTCTGTGTGGGTTACACAAAGGTGCACACACACGCATACATGTGCACACGCGCACTCATATACTACACGCAAACACACACACACACGAGCACACAAACACACTCGGAAGAACAATTATTCCCACAGCCTTCTCCTCCCTATTGTTTTATAAAATCCAATACAAATTTGTATGAAGGTCCCATGCTGCTGTATTATAATGTCTTTAGCGACAGTGTGTGACACAGTCCACAGTGGGTAGAGGAGAGACAGGGGATATGGTTAGATATATCAGACATGAGCTGTAACAATGGGGGTCAGACATGAGATGTAACAATGGGGTCAGACATGAGCTGTAACAATGGGGGTCAGACATGAGATGTAACAATGGGGTCAGACATGAGATGTAACAATGGGGTCAGACATGAGATGTAACAATGGGATTTCAGACATGAGTTGTAACAATGGGATTTCAGACATGAGATGTAACAATGGGATTTCAGACATGACATGTAACAATGGGATAAGACATGAGATGTAACAATGGGGGTCAGACATGAGATGTAACAATGGGGGTCAGACTGTGTAAATCAATGTGAGCTTTCTGGGTGGAGGGTCAGTTTTCACGATGCCTTTGTGTTCTGGTGTATAAACTGACAAATATAAGAGAGCAAAATGTAATCTTTTCATAATAGTATAACCCAGTTAGTACGCATTTAAATATGCTGACAATCTCAAGTCATTAAGCAAAAAAAGATAACCTTTAAAAAAAGTTAAGAAGTTTTGACTCATTCCTTACTGGAACTTCAGATATGTTACTTTTCTCCCTGAAAACGGAAGTGTACAGCACTGCAGCTATCTCATTTTGGAATGAAACTCTCCCCCTCTGCCTTCTTCCTGGCCAGCGACCCATAAGCCCCTCCCCCTTGTTGACACTCTCACAGGGGCCACTGGGAGTTCAGTGTACCATGATGCCCTCAGCCCCGTGGGTGGCATGTCTGTGGGCAGACGGTGCCCTCCGTGGCGTTGATTACTTCCTGGTTAAAGGGCCCGTCACCCATATCCTCGGCAGGGCTGGCTGATAGGATCTGGCTTCATGGGAAAGCCGCGCGATTCTCTTTGCTTTTCTAGGACATTCCTGTTTCTATTGGAAACATAAATAAATAAAAAGCCTTTTTTTTTTAACCTAGATTTGTTTTTGTTTTTAATGTTCTTGGAAGTACTTCAGCCGTTAGTTGGTTGTCCAACAACAATGTTGTGTTTTGTTACAGACCTATTGTTCGGTTGTGGGTCCGAGAACAATCCCTTGTGCTAAAAGCGTTTTGTTTCAAGTGTACAAACGCTAAAATGTAATATGTAATAATGTAATACATAGCAATATAATGAGTGAACAAATCACTGTCTGTCTGTCTGTGTAAAACCATAGGTGTAAAACAACAGCTTTTTGAGTGTGTGAGTGTGTGTGTGAGAGAGAGAGAGGATTCACGAGAATCTGGGGTAAAGCCAACTGACCTCAGAAGGACCCTTGGTTTACAAGAAAGGAAGGGAAGAGGGGGAAAAAACAAAACAGGGACAGAGAGGGGGGGGGGGCAGAGAAGAGAGCGAGGAAAGAGAGAGAGCGAGAGAGAGAGAGAGAGAGAGAGAGAGGAGAGATGGTTAACCAAGGGGGTTTGGAGTGAAATCAAAACACGGATTCTCACCCACGCCTCTGTCGTCACTTTCAGTGTGCCACACACTTGTTGCCCTGTTGTAAAACTTGCCACCCTGGCATCCGTTGATTCACAGTGTGTGTGTGTGTATCCCCTCACACCCACACATCTGTCCTCCCCCCCTCTTTCTCTCTGTCTGCAACTCCTTCTCTGCCTTAACCCCCCACCCACCCACCCACCCCCCACCCCTCCTCTCCTCCTCCTCCTCCTCCTCTCTCTAGCCAACAACTTTTCTGGCAGCCTTTCCACACTCTAATTCTTTTGGCTAGCAAACTGTCTGCCCTCCTCAAACGATTGCCCTTCGTGCTCTAAATAACTCTTTCTCTTTCTCTCTCTCTCTCTCTCTCTCTCTCTCTCTGAAAACACACATACACACACACACACACATACACACACACACACTGTCAGTCTGTCTGACTGGAAGAATAGAAAGGCCGTGCTGTGGTGACCACTGTCTGCATTCCTCAGATATTCCTCCACCTCTCACTCAGTGTGACCCCTTTAGAACTCCTCAACATTTTTTACTGCAATGCATGTCTTCTAAAGCAAACAGCAAACCCATGTAACCTGGAGTGTGTGTGTGTGGGGGGGGGGAGTACACACCCAAGCACACAACTCACAGGTGCTTAGAGAATTGGATGTTATATGACCTACAGTGTGGACACTACAAAGGAGACTAGGAATCTTCAGACATAGAGACATGGATGGTAAGGATATACGTTGTGTGTGCATGTGTGTGTGTGTTGGTGCGTGTGCCTCTACAGTATTCATTGTCATGGTGTAGTTATGCATCATTAGGTATCTGTAAAACATGGATGGATTTCAGTTCCACCGCAAATGTAAATAGCTGGTATGGTCATAATAACTGTGATTATTATACATGTGAAAATGATTTAATGTACGTAAAAGAACTAATAATGGACCATTTATCTAATGGAGCGTAACCATCCCCAGATAGATACCATGATGATGATCATAATTCATCCACTCCACAGCCAGCTGCAGCGTTGCATTTTTTTACCCCCTGTATCCAAGCTCCGTCCCCTGGGGAGACCCATTGCTCTTTCCCCTCTGGTGGTGCTGACAGAACGCTGTTAGCAGCCCAACAAGATCTGCTGCTAGCTAACTTGCTAGCTGCTGCTGCTGGAATATGATTTTCCTGTATGCGATGCCTGTTTGGCGGGTTAGGGTCAGTTTGTTTGCTTGTTTGATTTTCTCTGAGTGAGTGAGTGTGTGTGTGTGTGTGTGTGCGTGTGTGTGTGTGTGTGTGTGTGACGTACAGTGATAAACCCCTTCACAACTAGCTACCAGGTGGACTTAATGAGAAGACGACTCAACAGTGCTAAACGGCCCGCTGCCACTCTCCCTTCCCTCCACAGAATCTATCCCACCAGTTCTCAAGGCTTCTCCTCTCCCACATTTGTTTCTTTCTGATTCTCGAGGATAACTCACCCTAAGTAACACCTCCGAAACATTTGAGCATTGACCAATCAGTGCGACAGGTGTGTTTTCGTTAATCTTTTTTTTTTTTAAACCATGACGCATCCATAAACCTGCATCTTAAGCGTGCGCGCGTCTTAACCTTGTGCGTCCACCATGGTCCCGTCTCTGGCCGCGTGTCGGTCCGTCTGCGCACGTTTCCCCCACGCTCCCCCCTATCCGAGTCATCCTGCGCCTATTCGCCCGCCCGCCAGCTTCACTTGGCCCCTCTGTGCCCCCTCTCGCTATGGCCCCGGCGGGCTGGCAAACAGGGGAGCCATTGTCCCAACCTCACAACCTGTCCCTTATCTCCACTGTCCTCTCTGTGTGTCTGCCCAAAGCTAGGCTGCTGAGAGAGGCCCACAATGGCAGCCACTGTCGGCACTGAATGCCCAGTGAACGTTAGTGGAGTAAGCTAGAGATGGGTAGATGCGGGGGTATGTATACAGTATGTCTGTGTGTATGTGTCTCTGTGTGTGTGTGTGTGTGTGTGTGTGTGTGTGTGTCTTGTGTGTGTGTGTGTGTGTGTGTGTCTCTGTGTGTGTATGTGTGTATGTGTCTTTGTGTGTGTGAGTGTGTGTGTGTCTCGCTGCAGAGAAAATAAGAGTTTGTTTTTATCATGAGAGTGAGAGAGGTTGATTGGTCGTTCAAGCTGTCAATTAAGACAAACAACTCCGGCCCACTGTTCAAATGATGTTTGTTTGATTGTGAAAAGATAATAGGTTCCGCATCCTTATTCTTGTTTGAGTACTTCCCTGGGGGTATGGGGAGTGGGCAATGGCATTCACGATAGGCTGATTTGAAAGACGGTTTGGAGATTTCAGGAAGAACCCAGCCCCACCCGCCCCCATCATCCTGTGTGACTCCCAGTTGACTCACCAATAAAGCTCAGCGGAGGATGTGCTTCCCGCAGTTTCTGAAGAATTTCGACCTGCCAAAGCCAACGATGACGCACTACTACACCGACATCATTGCGTCCATCTTCACCTCCTCCTCCACCACCTGAAAAAGGGACAGCTACAAATTCCCAAAGGGAGTCATTCATTTAAATAGACCCGTCAGTCTGTTTATTATAAATTCATGGCCATTATGCTGATGTTTCTGCCCTTTCTGCTTCCCATCAACAACCTGCAATATGGGGAGTCCCTTCAGGCCCCTTATGTCCCCGCAAACCTCAGGACCTAGTCCCAAGCCACACCCTCCTAACTAGACCCAGGCTGTGCCCTAAAAGGCCCTAATCCCACTGGGCCAAAAAAACACAGATGCGGCCCTGGATTTCACACAGCCGATTTGTTTTCTTGTTTTTACCTCATCATGCTGTCTTTTCAAAAGAATTCAGTGGACTTCATTGTCCTGAAACACAGTGTGTACATGCAGCCAAAGCATTAGGAACAGAATAAATACAATGCAACTCACTCTTTCTCTTGTTTGACTTATCATCTCCTCCTCCTCCTTCTCCACCTCCTCCTCCCCACTCTCTTAATCTCCTTTGAAAGTAACACCACATCTACCAACGCATAGCTTGACAATTTCCAACCTGTCTGTCTCGATGTGATCAAAACGCGATCAAAATCCTCATCCCGCGTTTGCTTTGTATCCAGAAGCAGGTGGTGATCTCCCTTGCCAGGCTGATCACAGAGTTCCTACAATCACTCCGGCATTAGCACACACACCTCTGCTCTATACACACACACACAAACTCTCTGAAGCGCACACTCACACGCAGGGAGACAGAGTGATGCAGAGCACCCACACCCACACCAAGAAACCTGTACAGACACACTCTCTTTACAAAGGCCCAAGCGTGAAGTATTAGGTCTGCTCAGCCAGCATGCTGAGTGTGCAGGTGGTCACACACGCCCACACCCACACACACACACACACACATAATACGGGCACACTTTGATTCCGATCACTCACAAGCAGATGTGGTAAAAAAAAACAACACAAAAAAACGCACATAAACAAAACAGAAAACAGACACACACACGAGTGTTTCACCATGTTGTCTGTTCCTATGGAAAACAGCTGGTGGCCCTCTGGAGGACTGGGGCTGGTTAGTAGCAGTAGGATGGCCAGGCAGAGAGGACACACACACACACACACACACACACACACACACACGCCAATCCCCTTAGTCTCACCCTCTGTGGTCGTTTTCCCACAGCCGCGCTGAACAACAGACTAGCTGGTGTCTTTGTGCTTTCAAAAGTCAGTATTTGATCTATAAGTAATATTTGGATGCCATATTGTCTTCATAGTTCGTAATTTTCTTGTATAATAAAGGTATGTCTGTTGGGTGCCTACTCTAAACCTATTTCTATATGTATATATTCATTTTATACAGAAGAAAACTGTAATTAAATGTTTGACTTGGCTGCCACACACACACACACACACACACACACGTGAGATAATACGTTGCTGTGATATTCCATGCCCTTTCTGTTTGTTTGTCCCTTAATGATGGCATCTTGTTGTTGGCACAGGCAGCCATTGAACAAGCAGAGATAAGACGTGCTTGCTTTGAAGAAAGCTTCCTTCGGAGAGGCCCTTCCTCTTGCTCTCCCTCCCTCCCTCCCTCCCCCGCCCCTCCCTATACAGCTGCCTAACAACCTCTTCTTTTGTTCTCATCCTGCTCCGGGTCACAAGGTCAAGGTTCAAAGGTTACGCCGCCTAATTTCCACTGGAGTGGTCAGACAAAAAGGGCTCTCACAGAGATTCATCCAGACACACACACACACACACACACACATCCACATATACACAACTACATTGCAACTTAATTGAATTAGAGCCTCCACACAGATGAAGTCTGAGGGAGCAGCAGTTTCTTTATTAAGACGTTGTTTGTCTCCTGTGTTGAAGGCGCCAGCTTGGTACGTGGCCCTGGAGCACAAGCAGCTACTCGGGCCAGAACCTGAGAGGATCAGAACCCCTGCCAGAACCCGGACCGCTGTTCCGCCTCGTGCTCCAAAAACACTTCCAGGGTTTTAAAACTGTGTTTGTTGTCACAGCAAACACTCGTATGTCACACTACTTAGACTACACACATATAAATCCCTGGCATGTTAATAACCTAAACTATAAATAAGACAAGAGGTCGTACTCTGGCCATTGTAAAGTATGTTTCTCTGTACATTACTGATCACTGCAAGTGGAACTGTAATTGCAGTTACTGTATAACTTATGTTTAATTTGCACGGTCCATAAAGTTATATATGAACAGCCCACTTACATAGAAACCCGCACTGTTGTTTGTTGTCTACTGTAACACAGAAATTTCCATTGGAACGAGTAAGGTCTTATTTATCTATTTCTATGTGTCTCTGTAACCCCCTGCTGTGGTTAGTAGGCTCAGTACATCAGTTTTATCCAAAGATGCATACTTGATTTATCTCCTCGTAAATAAAATGGTCTGTTATCAAACACAGTTGCTTAGCTACGTTTTTGTTTCATAGGCACTCAGTTGTATTAAGTTATTAGCAATCAAAGCTGGTTTCATAAAAAGTATGAGCGCACACATAATTTTTGCTTTACTGGTTGCATAGAAGAATCAAAGACTTATTGAAAGTTCTTATGTAGAGATCTCTCTACCAAAAAAAGACAAAATCGCACACTCAAATTCTGCTCATCATTGGTCTTTTATTTTTTTCATATAAAAATAGTCATCTCCATATCAATATTTACATTACAGTCACATAAAAAAAAACTACAAAAAAAACAATCTTAAGCTTTGGGGACATTTTTCATCTATGAATCTTTTTTTGCTTCTTATTTAGGTTGATTGAATGCTTTCACAGAAAGCACGATTCCTGAAGATCTTTTCCCTCCAAATATCATTTGACGTTTCCTTAGGAAATTCCAGCTTCATTAGCTTTTGGCAATTAGGACTTGTGGCTAATAAGCGGCATCCATCTTTAATAAATACATCATTAACAGGGCGCCCGTTTGAGGAAGTCACCCGACATTACATTACTCACAACATTTGGTCAACATAAAACAATCAAACGCATCACTTCCTGTTTTGGTGTAAAATTTGTTCTTGAGCATTTCTCTGCTTTTTCGTTCTTTATTCGCCGACTAAATCAAATTCTAATAAAGATATCTATGCTGCACCAATAGATAACGTGCAATGATTTATAACCACACTTTTTCTTTTCGGCCTTTTCAAAGCGCAAAGAAAGAGTGGCAGACCCTGTTTTTTACGAGAAAGAAAGTGCCAAGGGTTGATGGGACAATCAAACCAATAGTTCAATTTCAAATCAATCATTGTCAGTTAAAGCACAATGATTGGTAAGACTTCATTTTTTGGGGGGGTGGGGTGGGGGGGTCTCCTTACTGTCCATGGACCACTCAGAAGCTGTGTATTTTCTTTACTTGGTTAAGTTTCACTGAAGCTACGGGTCCACTGACAGGTGCCACCCATTTGGCGCACCAGGCGACCTAAATCAAACACTTTGGGTAAAGGATTTTTGGTCAACTCGTCACCAGACTCCATTTCCATACGGCTGTTACGCTGACCGAAAGAGCCTTAAAATCAAACGTCACGTTAAAGTGCTACGGAAGCCATGCATGCTCAGATCTCTACAGTACCCTGTGCTGTCAGTCTGCAGAGTCCATCGACTAGAACGGAGGTTTGAAGCTCCTCCGTAAAAACCACCAGCAAAGTCCTGATAACGCTGGCGACATTAAGAGAAACAGGTAACACATTTTTAAACTTCAAACAGTGCTTTGTAGGATTGAAACGATTCTCCATATTAGGAACAGGTAGCCGTTGTTTTTAAGAGTCACTTCCTCCTTCTTCCTTCTTTTCCCACCTCACAGCGCTGTGAGGGCGTGGCCTCAAAGCAGGTGAACCAATCAGAGAGAGGCATTCCGGTTCTGGAGGTGGGTCAGGTGGCCATTCTGATGTAGGTGTGTCGGCCCTTGGCAGCACTCAGGCTGGCGGAGCCCGTTTTGAAGTAAACGAGCTGATGACCTGCGGGGGCGGGGGGGGGACGGGGGTCAGAATCACAGATGAAACATTTGGAGTTCAGTGTGGCAACGTTACGGTGTAGCTTCATACATTTTGTTTTAAACGATGGAAAATACAATTTGACAGTCATCAATTATATTATATACATTTATATTTAATAGTAACATATTACTGTATGCATAAGTACCCATATATTTTTGTATGAGAACAAAGGTAAAAAGGTAACTTTCACTGTGTAAGAAAAAATGAAAACGGGACATATATTTTATTACTCTTACTTTAAACAGGGAGCTAAATTAACCTTTTTATTACTTGAAAAAATGAACAGGAGTTACAGACAAAAGACTACGTCTATACAAAAAAGTATCTAGGTAAGGTAATCTATACCAGTTAATAAAGAGAATGGGAAATAAAAGGGGAAAAAAAGAGAAGGATAGGAAAAGAGAGTGGAATGTGAAACTGGGTCTAGACCGGACAGCCTCAATAAAGATCAGAGATCGCTGCACTGCTGTGCAAGCCATTTAGACGTCGCTCTAATGAAGTGTGTGTCTGTGTGTGTGTGTGTCTGTGTGTGTGTGTGTGTGTGTGTGTGTGTGTTTTCTCAAGCTACCCTTTAAGGGTGTGGTGTCTGTGACAGATGCATCTTTATAATCGACTTTGTCTCTGTTGAACATAGACGGTGTCTGCTAGTGCTCGTGTTAACACACACACACACACACACACACACACACACACACACAGAAAACACAGAGGTCCGGGACTGTACCTGTCCAGGTGGTCTGGTTGGTGAGGACGAAGGCCCGACACTGGACGTGGCTCTCACACAGGGACACGGCCTCCTGGATGCCGTAGACGGAGAGCAGGCAGCCGTCGTGCTGGTGGGACGGCCAGCAGCGGTAGTCCTCCCCGGGGACCGAGGAGTCGGACACGCGCCGGTACTCTGGAGGCACATGGAGGGGGAGAGGGACACAGTTAGCCATGATGGACGCGGTATGTGTGTGTGTGTGTGTGTGTGTGTGTGTGGGTGTGCAAGTGGCTGACTGATTGACCAAGTAACTGACTGACTGACTGACAAGACCGAGAATGGTTTTTAGGTACTGTCTGTCAACATTCGGTGTGTGTGTGTGTGTGTGTGTGTGTGTGTGTGTGTTTGTGTGTGTGTGTGTGTGTGTGTGTGTGTGTGTGTGTGTGTGTGTGTGTGTACAAGTTTGGTTGTTAGTGAGCGTGGCAGAGAGAGTGCAGAGTGTGGTAATGTGTGCAGCAACAAGTATGTG